>PISX010014286.1:29583-53650 GCA_004024625.1 Mellivora capensis
GCTCAGTTGGTTAAGCGGCTGCCTTCGGTTCAGGTCATGATCCCAGCGTCCTGGGATCGAGTCCCACATCGGGCTCCTTGCTCGGCAGGGAGCCTGCTTCTCCCTCTGCCTCTGCCTGCCACTCTGTCTGCCTGTGCTCCCTCTCTGGCTCTCTCTGGCTCTCTCTCTGATAAATAAATAAAATCTTAAAAAAAAAAAATGCTTTGCATTTCCTCACTTCCAGCTCCTGAACTTTAATCCTCAGCTTTGGCATAGAAAGAAAAAAGAGAAGCTAGAAGATTTACACTGGAGAGAGGAGGGGAAAGGATAACCAGTGGTTCTTAACCTATTAGAATCAACCCAGGAACTTTGAAAAATCTTGGTGCTCATGCAACACTCCAGACCAATTACTTCAGGATGTGTGGGGTGGGTCCAAGGAATCCGTGTTTTCAAAGTGCCCCATGTATTTCCAATTTGCATCTATGTTGAGGAAAAACTGGACAAATAAAAGAAAAACAAAAAATATTTAAAAAGGGAAAGAGGTTATACTGGTGAAATGAAGGACCTTGCAGTTTGGGCTTAGGACATTTTGAGGACTGGGAAAATATGGTGACAAAAAGAAATAATTTAAGAGAGCATCTGTCATCCATAAGGATGATCTTGAGAAAGGCAGAGCTAGAGAGAAAGGAATTTGAAGATGTTTGGCTCCACAGTAATAACATATTCCCTCTTCTAAATCTAAATCCTCCAGTAGTTTTTTAAGAATCTAAGTAACAACCAAAATTCTTTCTAAGTTGTTTCTTTTAGTCTAAAAGATTACTTTTTTTTTTTCATACTATGCAGGGGATCCATGATGCCTCACTTATTTGGGGGTTACAGAAGTTTGAGGGGGGGAATAAAAGTGAACTAAAAATAAATAGTTATGTAAAGGCCTATTTGCTTCCTTATGAGAATGGATGATTAGGAATAATAATAATAATGATAATCATAGAATTATTGAGCACTGAGCTTGCCAATATTCTTCTACTAAACATATTAAGTAATATGTCCCAATAGCTATATTATTTCTATTCTCAAATGAGAAGATGAAGCAAAGAGACATTTAAAAAATTTCTGCAGGACACATACAGTTATAAAGTATAAAGCCTAAATTCAAGTCCAGAGTTTTATTC
Source organism: Mellivora capensis (assembly GCA_004024625.1). Lineage (NCBI taxonomy): Eukaryota > Metazoa > Chordata > Mammalia > Carnivora > Mustelidae > Mellivora > Mellivora capensis. Next base: position 30,735 of record PISX010014286.1, read on the forward strand.
CCAATAACTTCTTTTAAACACTGAGCTCTCTGCCATGAAAGAAAGAGAACCACGGTAATTCAGGAAGAGCGTATTTTTGGAGGGTGGATAGGAGCCTTTTAGGAAAACGAAGTTCAGGGAGTTCCAAGAGAATGGGTTTAAAGAGTAAGAGAATCAAGGCAGCAAGATTCAGGGGAACGGAGAACCTGCAGTGGAAGTCTCCAGGCAGTGGCTCTCAGTGGTTTATCAGTCAGGAGGAATTCACAAACCCAACAAAGAAATAGAAGGCTGCTTTTGCCACTCTGTTGAGTCATTAATCCCATTAACTTCTTTTTTTTTCCCTCCATCAACTTCTGATAATGAAACAGTGACCTCAAAATACCCTAGACTCCTAAACCAAGGAGTTTAGGGATTTAAAAAGAGAACATGAACCATAACAGACTATAGAAATTGAGTGAGAGAGAAATTTAGAGAATGCTGCTCAGCCTTCTTTAATAAAATTAACATTGTGGATAAAACCAGATAGGTCATATATTTCTGCATCACTCTTCCATTTTCATTCAGAGGAGATGGGAACCTGCAAATATATCTACTGTTACTCAGAAGTTTATTCAATATGAAAAAAAGAACTAAGGTGTTTACATTATCGGTAACATTCTTAGTTTATTAAAAAAGAAGATAAATGTTTTATGACAAGCTTGAAATTATTTAGAGTCTAATTAAAAATGCATTACATTGAGTTCCTTCTGAAATTAACTTAGGTATTATCTTATTTACAGTGGTTGTCTCCAAACTGGATGAAAAAAAATATTCCTATATACAATGGCAATGAAAAATGGAGTAAATTCTTCCAGATTCATGACATCAGTTACTTTGTTTGTAAAATTTAGCAGCTAATGGTTCTCCTTCTGATTTCAAATGCTATTAGTTTATGTTTGTTTTATTAGTATCTTTTACCTTTATTTTATACAACTCAAAATATCATGAGCTGCAGAAAAACAAAACACAAGTCAATAAGCAAGCAGATGCCTTTTTATTTAAAGGAGGCAATTTTTGATTTCCGAATTTTATTCCAGGTGCTTCAGAGATTCTGCACATTGTGTATATTTCATTTTAATTGTTTTCACATATTTAAAAAGTGCAATGAACAGCAACATGTGGAATTAACCTAACCCACTCATCAGGTTAACTGATGATCCACTGTCCTTGGCTAAATTGGCTCTTGGCATTCTTGCGCATTGTAACTATTTGTTGAGTCACCATGAAGCTGCTTTCACTTCTGCTTATGTCTTCTCAGGTAACACTGTCCACAGGAGTATGCCAGACAGCACTTGTTCACCCCAGCTCTTGGAAATGCTCACTGGGGTCAGGTGCTTGGCCTCCATGCCGGTGCCGCTCCTCCTGTGTGGGGCCTGGGCACAGGAAAAGCGAGTGCCGACCACCACAACACAGTAATTCTGCCCTGTGGAGAGTTTTAGCACTTGTTCTTGTTTTAAGGGCTACCTGTATGACTTTTACTATACTAAACATGGAACTCCATAAAGAAATATTTGTTGTGACTGTGATTTATCTTTTTATTTTTTAAGATATTATTTTTTAAAAGATTTTATTTATTTATTTGACAGAGATCATAAGTAGGCAGAGAGGCAGGCAGAGAGAGAGGAAGAAGCAGGCTCCCTGCTGAGCAGAGAGCCCAATGAGAGGCTCGATCCCAGAATTCTGGGATCATGACCTGAGCTGAAGGCAGGCACTTAACTGACTGAGCCACCCAGGCGCCCCTAGATATTATTTTTTATTTGACAGAGAGAGAGACAGCAAGAGAGGGAACACAAGCAGGGGGAGTGGGAGAGGGAGAAGCAGGCTCCTCACTGAGCAGGGAGCCCGAAATGGGGCTTGATTCTAGGACACTGGGATCATGACCTGAGCCGAAGGCAGATGCTTAATGACTGAGTCACCCTCAAGGTGACTTAAGATAAGGTACCCCTTATCTTAAGGATTTATTTTAGAGGGAGAGATAGGGTGGGCAGTGGGAGGAACCGAAGGAGAGGGAGAATCCTCAAGCAGACTCCCTGCTGAGTGTGAGGGCCCACGTGGGGCTTGATCTTAGAACCCTGAGATCATGACCTGGGTTGAAATGAGCTCTGGTCAGCTGCTTACCCTACTGAGACATCCAGGCACTCCATAACTGGGCTTTAGAATCATCGAAACCTGAGGGGACCTGGGTGGCTCAAATGGTTAAGAGGCAACTTGATTTCAGGTCATGACTTCAGGGTCTTGAGATCGAACCCTGTGTTGAGCTCCATGCTGGGGATGGAACCTGCTTAAGATTCTCTCTCTCTCCTGCTGACCCTCCCCTTCCTCACTCTCTCCCTTTCTAATAATAATAATATAAAATTAAAAAAGAACTAGCAAAACCTGTACTTGAATCCCTACCTTCCCACAAATAGATTCTGTGACCCTGGGGGGCTGATTTAACCTCTTCTGCACAACAGGGATAATGGCAATGTTTAAATATTTCAAAAGGTAGTCAAAGTACCAAGCACAGAGCTTGGCACTCAGGGGGTGTTTGAGAAATAGCTTCATTTACTACTATTAAGACTTAGGAGTTTAAATGGAAAAAGGTGAAAAATTAGATACTGTACCCCCATCACCCCAAAACTGAGTCAGAGTGGCATTAACTTCTAATGGCTGAAGCAGTTGTAAGATCAAGACTATTTCCATGAGAAGGAGTGACCACAAAGAGGAGCCTCTCCTATGATCAACATTCGTCAGGCTTTTATGGGAGTATGGGGTCCGATTTGAGGCCCTTTGTTTGAGGCAAGATGTGGAAAACTTGGGGAGAGCTCAAAAGAGAGTGACTAAAAATGATTAGTTTAGAAAATGGGTCCTTTGAGGAAAAGCTAAAGAGATTTGGGTTATTTCTCATGGAGAAAAGTATCGTGGGAGGTGGGGAGAGAGGTGGGGAAATGTGAACACAGTGGATTTTATTTAAATTTTTATTTAAATCATTAGGCACAAAAACTGCACTTTAAAATGTGGTTCTTATGAAAAGCCAACTCCTGTAAGCTCATGTTGTTTACTATGCAGATAGATGCCTAAATGCTGAATTTTTTGTCAGAAGATATGCGCTGTACATTTTAAAGCAGTCATTTATTTTTTTCACATTACTCTTGCAGTTACAAAGAAAATGTAGTAGGGTGGGGGTTTTTTTCCCCCCTTTTTAAAAAAAATTATTAAAATCAATTGAAACAGAGTAAATTCTCTGGGAGGAAAGGCCAGAAGAAGGTTTCTGTCTTAATTCAGAGGTAGTTTTCTCCTGATGTATTAAGATGTATTAACAACCATCTCCCAAAATAAGGCATGCAAAATATTTATTTAACCAAAAATAATAAGCTTTATATATTAGTTGTATATTTGTTTTTGTCAGCAAATGACATCTTTAATTACTTCTTAACAAAATAAGTATGCATATTTATTATTTTAGTCACACTTGGGAATATTGTTTTTTTAAGAAACAAAATAAAATAGACATATTTAGTTAGGTCAGTGGAGAAAAAGTTGAAATATTAAAGTCTTGTTCTATTTCTTTTTATTCCTGTCCTGGGAAAACAGGAGACTTTTTGTTTTTTCAGTTCCTAAATGTTTTCTCAATTTAGAACAAATTAGTTCAGTGGAAGCAAACGTTCTTCCTACACCTGTGAAAGAGTTGCTGCTGTTAAAAATTAGATTATTGCTTTAAAGATCCGGGGTGAGTTCCCTCATCTACTGTAGAAGTTCCTTTCAAATCTGATCAACACATCCTGTTCTTAAGTGGTTCATCCTCAGTAGTGAAGCACTTTCTCCTTGATTTGAGAGAGAGACCTGTGTTCCATTTTCCTCTCCCAGTCAGTTCCGCTCACAGGGAGTGTTAGCGAGAAAGGAGCTGGGGAGAGTGGGAGGCACCTTAAGGCCTATTAGAATATTTTTCATAAAAGGTACATGAATAAATTATACTTTATAATCTCAGTTCTAAGAGAATAATCTAAGTTTTGAGTCCTCTTAGATAGAAACTGGTTTTGCAAAGGTCTAATGAATTTTTAAAGAAGAAGTAAAATCAACAAAATCTCAAAATCATTATATGGTTTTTAAAAAGTTAACATTTTAATTCACCCCAAGCTTTCACAATATGACAGTATGTTTTTGTTTACCAGATTTCAGTGAAAACAAGAAAAATGGACACTTATAATCATAAGCTTAATGAAATCTTAGCTAGAGTCATCTTCCCATACCCTGTAATATAGTAGAGGGAGGCAGTGCTCCATCTAAGCTCTCTGTGAGCAGGGAGCAAAGGAAAAGGAGTTCTCAGTTCTTTGCAGTTAGTAGGGGGTAGGGCAGGTGTGGTAGCTCAGGGTAGTAGGAATTCACCAGTCAGTATTCTTCCTACCACCCAACACCACTGCTCCAACAGAGACTAAAAAATGAGCAATCACTTTCTCATTAGATTTGAAAGAAAATGAGGGATGCTCGGCTATACTGGGAATGAGTTTCGGCGGTTGACCAAAGTGGTTCATGCAAGCTCCTTGGTATTAACTTCTAAATAGCTTAGGTGGTACTTCTCAATGAGGCCCAAGATAGGACCTCATTTGGGCCTGAATGTACTGGCATTCTCCTCCCATCTCTGTGTTGGGGAGCTGAAGTTACTCTTTGATGAATAGGCTTTAACTTCTTGTCAATGCTTCACATGCCCATGGAGATTTAAAACCAGTTGCCACTGCAGAGGGCTTTAGCAGTTGAGTCAGGTGTAAAAAAAAGCAATTGAAGCCTGTCACTTCCAGTATCTATGCACACAATGGGGGTTATTAAAAATTTGTAGAAACATAAATAAAACCAACTCCTTGAAGTAAATAATTAAAGGTGGATTATGATTTGAGACCTTCTAAACCATACAGGTGGCATATTTGCAAATCAGTATATTGGGCTGACTTTGGTAAATTCCACAGAATGAATGAGAACCAGATTTTCAATGAAGTGAGGTTGTGTAGTATATTAGAATTCTCCAGAGAAACAAAGCCAGTAGGATATATATATATGTATATATATATGCATACACACATATATATACACACACACATATATATGTGTATGCATATATATATGGTACTGGAATAATTATGAGGAATTGGCTCACACAATTATGGAGGTTGAAAAGTCCCACGATCTGCCATCTGCATGCTGGAGACCCAGGAAAGCCAGTGATGTAATTTAGTGCAAGCTGAGAGGCCTGACAACTAGGGAGACCAATATGAATCCCAACACAAGGACAGAAGATAGCTGTCCCAGCTCAACAGGCAGAGAAGAAGCAAAGAGAGCAAACATTTCCTTTCTCTGCCTTTCTGTTTGTTCTATTGATGCCCTTGACAGATTGGAATGTGCCCGCCCACACTGAGGAGAGCAATCTACTTTCCTGAGTCCACTGCTTCAGATGTTAATCTCATCTGGAAACACTGTCACAGACACACCCAGAAATAATGTTTACCCTGGGCACACCTTGGCTCAGTCGAGTCATCTCATGTAGTAAGGACACTGATGTTAAGGATGGACTCTTGCACAGGAGAGAAAGGAAGACTTCTAACTTAGCATTTTCAAGTGTTTGATGAAAATCTAGAGAATCTTCAAGGCAACTAAACAAACTTGCTAAGTGTCATGAGCATTAATTCTATATAATATGTTAAATGTTGTTATATTTAAAATCAGAAATTTATTATTCAGATAATTTATCATTAGTTTTATTTGATTTTACTCTCAGCCCTTCCTGTCCCCTGATTTCTTTCCTCACACATACTATCTGATCAATGAACCTGTACTTACTGAATATTTGTATCCCCACATATGAGAAATTTCTCATTTTAGTATTTGACATTGAAGTTAATAAAAGACCATTAAAAGTTCACCAATACTGTGACGCATTTGTGAGGTATATTTTGGGGGGCATCTTACCAGTGGTACCTGCATGTTTTCTCTAATCTTTCACAAAGGAGTTATCATGGCCACACAAAAGGAAAAAGATTCTTAAGGGCACGGTTTTAGAAACTTTACCCTTTCCCAACATTAATGAAGAAGACTGCTTTATAAGACAGGATCAAGATACGACAAGAAGCCATTAGATTTTTATTTTAAAAATCTTTGTATTTTTATTATTCTTCAGATTATTTGAAGGAAACATTCCCCTTTCATACTTTTGTTTTCTTATTTAAAATTAAAGAATTTTTTTCATCATTGATTCTATTGTTTCAAGCCTGCAGCCATTTAAATTAATTTTTATATACTGTACTCAGTTTAGTAAAATATTTAGTGTTTTTATAATGATGTAAACCATTAGGCTGTAATTACACTAACCTGGTACAAAGACTAATAGTTCCGTTGGAATACAGCAGTGATGCATGATGGCCTTATTAATATAATAGTCCTGAAACACTAAGAATATTAAAAAAATTAATCATTGTTATGGTCTGTATTTAGTTACAGGTTATAAAGAAAACTACTTAGAATTTTACTGCTGTTCTTACAGCCTCTTGGAGAGGCCCTAAACAATTTCAGTAAAGGTTCAGAAAGTTTTGAGCACGGCTTCGATACACCTACATGATCTGGGTGTAATTTAGTGACTCTTAAAGCATCAATAATGTCACAAATAGGAGTCAGGCTACTTGAGGAATGACTTAGCGGTGGTCTATTCAGTCAAATGCATCACCTCATGGCCAAGAGATGGCTGTAAAGGAGGCAGATGAGTATCAGTGGGAGCTGAATTCTGTGCCCTACCTTGTTCACGTCCCTAGTGCATTTTAAGCTCTGATGTGGTCAGGGTACTTTCAGTGTCTTCTTCACCTGGAACATGCAATCCATGGAAGGGGTTTCATGAAACATGTGTCATATGAATAAGTGCTCAGAATCCAATATATCAGTCAGGCTATGCTTTTGTACAATCCCAGCAAGCTCAGTGTCTTCCACCCCCTTTCTTGCTTCCTACCTCTTCTGCTCTGCTGATTCAGACCCCTTAACTTTCCTCTTTCTCTTTGCATCTTTCCAGCCAGAAAATGATAAAACTCCAAGACATATTTTGGATGTAGAAGGGAAGGATGCACATCCATTTTACTTTATTAGAACTCTTTACTGGAGTGTATAACATTCCTGAAGTTATTAATGAAGTGGAATTTTGGTTCTTAAGAGTCATTCTGAGTATTTTTTGTGCAGGTGGCCAGATTCTACTCGCTAGATAGCCTGCCATCTTATTCAACCACTGGCCAGTTGCTTAGGTTATGGACATGTTAGCATCACAACCTTGGTGCAGATGACTCGCCCCCTGCTTCTCTGGAAGTCTCCTTCTGCCTATCTAACCCCCTTGTCCTGCCTTCTTATTTCTGTCTGGACTATGTTTTGGGTTTGACAATTGTAGCCCATAAAATTACGGAGGATCTGTTTCTCTAGGAAAAAGAACCAATGCCTATTTCTTTCCTTTGGTACTATTGTATATAGCAGAGAGTGCCTTTTCTGATTTTAGCTTTTAGTCCTCAATAATGTTGACTAGTTGCTTCTCTAAGTTTTGATGAGGGTTCTAAATGAGAAAATCAGACCTTGAGTATTTGGAGTTTAAATAGCCCGGGATCCCCCTGTGATTGTACTGAGCATCTATCTAAATTAACTTCTCTAGAATCATTGTATAAAATCCCCTACTAACTACTTGTAGCAACTAATAAATGTAAAACCCAACCACATAAGATATCGTAAGCCTGGAGCACCTGGGTGGCTCAGTGGGTTCAAGCCTCTGCCTTCGGCTCTGGTCATGATCCCAGGGTCCTGGGATCGAGCCCCACATCGGACTCTCTGCTCGGTGGGGAGCCTGCCTCCCCCCCTCTCTCTGCCTGCTCTCTGCCTACTTGTGATTTCTGTCAAATAAATAAATAAAATATTTGAAAAAAAATCATAAGCCTCATTATTACCTGAAAGACACCTGAATGAGGGCGTTACTGGCAAGGGTAGGTAGGCTGGATGATTTTCTGGAGAAGAACCTACTGATGGATACAGAAATATAGGTTTAATTATTTAAACACAGACTATTGAGCCACTGCTGTGAATAAGGTGCAAATTTGCTGGTGAGAAAAGATAAATAATGATGAATCTGACAGCCATTTCATCATCAAAGACCCTCAATCTAGAGGAGGAAGGAGGTATATTCATTAGTATAAAAATGTGTACAGTGTGTGAGAAATAAAGCCCATTAGATGATAGCAGTTGCCTTGAGGTGAAACACAGAAATTCAGGATTGGACAGAATTTAAAATTTAGCTCATCCATTCTCCCCTAAACCTCCCCATCATGTGGCTATCCAGCCTTGACTTAAAAATCATAGGAGATAGGAAATATGCTTCATCCCCCAAGGCAGCTTATTCCAATTTTGTGTCTTAGAGTTTGAATCTGTCTTATTATGATTTCCACCATGGATCCTACTTTAATTCATGGATCCATCCAAGGTTATATCTAAGTTATTCTTCTGACAATTCCCAAAGTGTTTGCCAATAGTTCTGATAATATGACTAACATTAATTGAGCAAAGGAAACAAAGACATTGTTTAAAGCCTTTATCTGTGTTAATTCATTTAACTATCACAGTAACTCATGAAATAAAAAGTATTTTTACTGCCATTTTACAGATGAACACATGGAAGCACAAGAAGCTTAAGTGAAGTGCCCATTACTGCTTCCTGGGTGAGTACTGGGCAGAGATTTGAAGTCATGTGTGTGGCTTCAGAGCATATATGCCTCCCTTCCTTCTGAATTATTTTTCAAGAGAAATCTCCCTCACTTTTCTATGGCATATTTTTAATTCCCTCATTATCCTATTGCTACTATCAGAGGTTTTTTTGTTTTTTGTTTTTGTTTTTTTCTCCTATGTAATTTGAAGCTTAAAGGCATAGTTTAAAATCTAAGGACTAATCTTTACATAATTTGCTTTAGAAAGTTCCACAATGTGTTTCAAATATAAAAGCTTCTCTTTGAAGCTATGATTAACTATATACCATACTTTTGGTTGAAGCTAGGGTGCTGATCAATATTTAATAATGATTTCATGGTAAATGGGTGGGTATGCTCATTAGAACATGAGAAAAAGATGCATTTTAATGGAGAATTAACAAATGGAGCTGGAGGACAGGGTATTTGCTTTAGAGATTTGTTGAAATTTAAAATAAGGTGTCTTAAATATAGCATTCCATGCATTTCTTTTAAATGACAAATTGTGTCCTAGATCTAAAAGTGTTACCATTATTATGATGGATGTGATCTGAGATGAGGGCTGAACAGCTTAAATAAATTAACATTGTGAAAACATGGCTCAAAACAGTTTGGAATGGCTTCAGCTTTTAATTCATTCAGAAAGAAGATGTATTTCCTATGTTCTTAAATTCAGCAGCATAATTAAAAGTCTAGAATTTTAAGTAAAACTTTTGGTAAGTCCTCTACTTTTTTTTTTTTCTCCTTTCTTTTCCATGGGATAAAGTTAGCTCAAGCTCTCCCTCTCTTCGGTGACAAATTCAACCTTGAGAGGATCTTCTTAGATCTGAAGAAGATCTCCATTGGTCCAAAAGAAAAGTAGCGACCACCATAATACTGTGGAAAATGGAAAGAACAAGCTCGACAGTTCATCACTGCCCAGAACACTAGGACGATGAGTAAACAACAGTTGAGATAAAAACAAAACCCACATTCCATGTTAAACCACAAAGACAGTGAAAGGAGAGAGGAAAGTTTGCAGTGTTGAGAGCCTGAATTAGCATGTATTAATTGGCAGATAAGAACAACCTAGTTAGAATGGACAACTCTGAAAGCAAAAGGGATCCCTCCCTATGGCGTGGAAAGCAAATTGGCCCCGAGGTACAACCAGAGATAAAATGAATTTTCACCCCAAGACGATATTTATATTTTTAAATGCTGGAATTTTATAATCAATATGAAACAGAAAATGATTTATTTTATATTTGTTTTGCTTTATTTCGTTCATTTTAGTTCTAAGTAAAAGAAAAGTGGTAAAACTACTTTCATTTGGTATATTTGCTGTGTCAAAACAAAAAAATTGAAAGATTAAATTTCTAATAGCAAGTCATTCTATTTTTTAAATTATTATTTATTTGAGAGAGAGAGAACATGAGCGGGAGAGGCAGAGAGAGACAGAACATCTGAAGCGGACTCTCCACTGAGCACAGAACCTGACGAAGGGCTCAATCTCATGACCTCGAAATCATGAGCTGAGCTGAAATCAAGAATTGGCAGCCTAACCAATACTACTACCAAGGCACAAGAGATCATTTTAAAATCTAAGTGTATATATCTATCAAGGTCTTATGATCTGTTATTTTTAGTTATTTTATTTGTGACCAAGTATATTTTATTTAAAGTACAAGTATGTTATTTTGCTTATAACCAAATAAATTTAGGAAGAACTACAGAGCTGTTGATGTAGATGTAATTCAGTAAAATGTTTAAGGACTTTCTGGGTGTCAGGAGGTATGACATATCAGAAAGTGTAGGGATGCAGTTCAAATCCCAGGTCAGCCAGTCATGAGTGTGAATCTTGGAAAATCACAGTCCTCTGTAACCTCAGTTTCCTTGTCTGTAAAATGGGGATAATCACATTAACATAGTAACCTGCTGAAATAAATGTGGGATGAATTGTCCAGCTGGTGTTATCAATTTTACACAGATACATCATTTTAACTGTGCCAGAGGCTGGAGTAGAATAAATTGGTAAAGACCTTATTTTGTTCATATGGAAGAAGAGTCAGAGGAGTGAAGGAATGTTATGGTAGCCTTGCAAGTTAATAAAGACTCCAAGTGTTGATACCTCTCCTCTTCACACTTGAACTTCAACCATTAGCACATATAAAAATAAAATAATCTTAACCCTTGACTCTGATCAATACATGAAGAAGAGTGTAATGAGAGGAAAGGGAGAAAAGAAGAAATTGTCTCTTTAACCTATGAAGTGAGGGGAAGTCTTCTGTAGGAAATTGTGCCTAAATTAAATCATGATGGATGAATAAATTTTAGCCCCATGAGTAAATATAGGAAGGTCATTATAGACAGTGCTACCTGATTGAACTCATGGAGGCAAGAAATAACATGATATTTAACAGACAAAACCATCTGTAATTTTGGTATTAATAGACAGTAAAGCATGAGACAGGAGTGACAGGAGAGCCTGGAGAGGCGGTTGCTATAGGATTTTCATCTAAGCTACAAGAGACCGTATCTGGGTTTTCAGCCAGAGACACAGGTGGTCCACTGTGTGCCTTAGAGCTCTCTGGATGCCATGCTAGGATGGATTCAGATTGGGCATGGTTAGAAGAGGATGAGTTAGATATCTACTGCAATCAGACACATTCATGAGGCCTCAGTGGGGCAGTGATGCCATCTGTGGAGTGGAGGTCACAGATTCCAGCCTGGCATCCAGAGAAGACTGGAGAACCTGCTGATCCACTGGATGTAGTGCTGGAGCTGTGGGTTTGGATCCTGCCACTAATAGGAAAATGTTAAAAGGAGCAGTTGCCTCTTATTTTGAGGTTAATATGTTGAGTTCTCCATTTCTTTCTTTCTTTTCATTTTGCTAAATTAGATACTTTTTTCAGATATTTAAAATTTTATTGTCATCTAATATATCCAAATTTCTCTAAACTTCGTGTCTGAAAACTTTTAGCATGCTTTCTAAGTCTTTGAAATCATTGGTGTATCTTTGAATGAGAGAGGGCTGTATACACACTGATCTGTTTCATACTACCTAACTCTTTTGAGTCACTATTGATTCAATAGTATACACTTTTTGGATATAAACCAATTAACTATAATATTTTCCAACCCATATTTTCCTTTCCCATCAATGTCTTGCTGAAATCCAGATAAATTGTACCTTAGTAAAAATTCCGAGTAATCTGATGACCTTATTCACCAAAGAAATTGTTTCATTTACTATACTATATCTTACAGACAACTGTGAAAAACATTTATGTCTGGTCTATATCTGAAAATACTGTTTGTTAGGAATTATGTCCATTTCAATAACTGGGAGCTGATAGAAAAATATTTATATCTTTATGATCAGAGTTTAAATATATATTGGCAAGGGTTCCATTTGAAAAAATATCACAACTATCTCTATGTGATTAATTCTGCAATTCTGTGTGAAGTAGCTTTGCCATTAAATTGGTCAGGATTTCTTTAAAAAACAATCTTATGAACCAATAAAGTACAAAAATTATTATACGTTCATTTAGAATGTGATTTTCTATATGCCAAGTGGTTTATAAATTTATAAGGTGGTAGAAATAAAAACAAACCTATTTAATTTCATATTTTTTAATTTCATATTTGTGTATCTACTAGACTGTTCATCAAAATGAGTTGATTGTTCCTCTTGGGTAGAGAGGTCACTTAAGAACAGTGGTTTTGCTTTCATGGGATGTCTAGTAAGGTCTGGAGACATTTTGGTTGTCATGACTGCACAGAAGTGCCAATGGGATCTAGTGGGTAGAGGCTACGGATGCTGCCTAGAATTCTATGATGCATACGACACCTTCCAACAATAAAGAATTACCTGACTACAATGTCAGTCTTGTGGAGGTTGAGAAGCCCCACTACAGAGGTGGCTGATTATTGTCTACTGGCTTGTGTGGTGTAGCCCTAATAACCACATCTATACTACCATAACACAAATGTTCCTAGAAATAAGTTACTAACCCATAGCCCAGAGCTTCTGATTGCTTTCCAATAGAAATGGCTCTTTACTTGAAGGTTGTACTATAGTTTTCTACTAAGTCTTTTTTATTCAGTCTTACAATCATTTTTCTTAAAAATGCTTTAGTATCAATTCTATGAATTATTCCATCCATTAGTTCTTCTTCAATTGCTAATTTAAATTTTACCTTGTTATTGTATTGTTAGAACTAACATAACCCAACTGCTCTAATCCCACCCCCAAACTTTACTTTTGTTGTTGCTCTCCAAGCTTAGTCCTAAGTCAGTTTTCCTAGAAGCAAGCCGTGAAAGGCAGACTTCTGTGCAAATGATTTGAGGAGTGCTCCTTGGAGCTAGCAAAGTAGGAATTGGAGAAGAACAGTGGAAAAGGGAAGCAGCCAAGAAAAGAGGCAATTTCAGGACAAGAACTGTGAAGGGTTGTTTCTGCCTCTTCTGGGAGTGGTGTCTCTGGAGTGGAAGCTTTGCCTTAGTCACTCCCCCTGCAACAGCCCAGAGCTGAGCTTTCATAGGCCTCACAGATTGGTCATTGGCTCTGAGCCTCCTTCATGGTTATAAATTCCCAGCACTCCCCCTCTCTGTGCCTTTGGGCAAAGCTACTCCCCTGGCACGAGAAGCCCCTCAGACAAGAAAGGGAACATGCAGAAAAGGCAGGAGGTTCCTAAAAATTGTAAGAAGGTGCAGGAGACATCTGGTAAACTACTGACGGTGCTTCCTGCATCCTGAAGTAACCATATGGTGCTAAGGTCAATTCACAAGGGAGTGTCAGGTACTCTCCCGGTGACAAATATCTATAAAATGTTTAGGCTCACAAAGTAATAGTTTCTGAGAAAAGTTAGCTTAAATTTTACTGCGGGACTTGCTGTCGCTTCATAATAATTGCATTTTATATCATAGTTTTAATATGAATTTCACATTTCCTATTTCTCTTCTTATATGTTCTTAATCATAATAACCATAATTTCTATACTTCAGTGGGATTAGCATTCCCCAATGAGCTAGAACTATTAAATCGCTAACAGTGTCTCTATGGTTTTTCTACTTGACTTGTTATGACACACTAATAATTTCATCAGAGTTTAGGTATTGTGAAATGTTACAATTTGTACTGCTGGGCTTCAAACACAGTGCATCAATAAAGCAAATTGTTCACTGAAAATAAAATATTAAAAAAGTTAATACCACATGAATTATTCTATACTGCTTACTTATTTTTAATTTTAATTTTTAAAGTTTCCTTTTATTTGTACGGCGATTGTGAAGATACCCTAGATGCTTTCTATAAGATTATTTCTGACTCTTTATTTTATATAAACATCTTTTTGTTGCTCTGACCAGTACTTGCTTCAAATATTACATAAGTTGAAAATTAACTTACAAGCCATGTACATTTCAGCTTTGATTCTCTCACTTGTAAGAGCTTAATACATCTGGGGAAAAAAAGTGATTGGCTTTTGCAACCATGCAAGGCTTCAAATGGCTAGATTCCATGTCCGTTTCTCCGTTTCTACTGAAGGCCATAGCCAAAAAGCTCTTTTTCCGTTTTTTTTTTTTTTTTTCAGAGTTCTCTTCTACTTATAGACTGAATTGTTCTACCCTGAATTTCTCTCTTTTCTAAAGAACTTTGCTGAGAGTAAGGAAAAACCGTAACCACAACTTTGAATTCTCCTTATATTTCTTCTTTTTGCTACATCTTTAAGGATACTGTCTGCCTTCTAAGATACCACTGGCTGAAGCTGAAATACATTTTTTTTAACAGCAAAAGATTCATCATCTTTCCAAGTTCTGATAATTGAGATCTTCTGATCACATTATATTTTAGGGTTTATTATAGAGAGCTACCCTAGTACAGGTATCAAATTCAATAATAGGATGTAGGTTTGGCAGGAAATAGAGATCCCAAATCACTGTGGGGTGGACAATACAGAATTATTTCTCTTACTCTGTATCTCTCTCTCCTTCTCTCTCTCTGACAATAATCTGGAGGTAGGAAGTCCAGGGCTAATATGATAGCTTTGTTCCACAAAGATGTATGACGATCCAAGCTCCTCCCATATTGTTACTCTATCTTGTGCTCAAACAACAGTATTTTAGAAAGGAGGAAATGAGAATATCTTTTCTCTTTAAAGACAAAAGGGGGTTCATGTTGGTGGCCCAGTTCAGCTTCAGCTCAGGTCATGATCCCAGGGTCCTAGGATTGAGTCCCGCATGGGGCTCCCTGCTCTGTGGGGAGCCTGCTTCTCCCTCTGCCTCTCTCTCTCTCTCTGTCTCTCATGAATAAATAACTAAAATATTTTTTAAAAAAGACAAAAGGGGAAGAAGTTATGCTCATTTCATTCATACCCACTCGTCAAAACTTTACCAAATGGTCACACTTAAATTGAAAAGTCCCTAGGAAATGTATTCTTTATTCTGGGTCATACACCAAACTACACATTCTATTTCTGTGGAAGAAAAGGGATATGGTTCTTAAAGGACCTTGTCAGTCCCCACCCTATAGCCATACTATAATGATATATAGTTCAATTAAACAGGAATATATAATAATTATAAACTGTACAACTAATCACATGGCTTTAAATATATAATAGAAAATTTAAGAGAACTAGAAGAATAGATGAATGAATGCATCCTCATAATGGGAACAAATACACCTTCATAATGGGAATTGTTTTTATTAATAGTTCAACTTATAACAAATTTCACATGTTTAAAGAATACAATTTTATAGTTTTGATACATAAATATCTCATGAAATCATTATCACTATCAAGAAAATAAAGTTGCCTTCCCAAAGTTTTCTTCATGCCCCTTACTGCCACCCCTCCTATCTGTTACCCACCTACCTCTGTCCAGCCAGGCACTGATCTGCTTTCTGTCATTACAAATTAGATTTTATTTCCTAGAATTTTATATAAATGAAAACATGCATTTTTACATTTTTTAAAAATATGGCTTCTTACATTCACCATGATTATTTTGAGTTTCATCTATACTGTTGCTTATATCAATGAGTTAATTCTAATTTATTGCTATATAGTATTTACCTTGGTCTGTTTATTTATTCACCTGTTGCTGGATCTTTGAGTTGTTTCCATTCTTTGCTATTACAAGTAAAGCTCTTACCAACATGTCTGAACAAGTTTTTGTAAGGACATATGCTTTTTTTGTTTTTAGTAAATATCTAAAAGTAGGATGGCTATACATGTGGCAGAAAGTATGTTTAATTCTATAAGAAACTAAAAAAAAAAAATCTGTTTTCCATTTCACATTCTCCCCAGTAATATATGAGAATCCCAGCTCTTCCATATCTTCACCAGCTCTTGGTATGGTCAGCTTTTTTAAATTTAATGGGTATGTAGTTGTATCTCACTGTGGTTTTAATTCAAATTTCTCTAATGACAAATGATGATGAATGTTTTTTCAAGTGCTTAATAGCTAACATATATCTTCTTTATTGAAGTGTCTATCTACATTTTTATCCCATTTCTTAGGTTGTTTTTTCTTAAGTTTTGAGAAATCTTTTTATAATCTGCATAACAAGTTCTTTATCAGATATCTGATTTGCAAATATTTTCTCTAAGACTATGCCTTGACTTTCCATTCTTTTAACAGTGCCTTTTAGGAAGCATTTTTTCTTTTATAGATCTCATTTTGGGAGTGAATCTAAGAAATCTTTGCCTAATCCAAGATCATGAAGTTGTCTAGATTTTTTTCTAGAAAGCTTACAATTTTGGTTTTTACATTTAGGTTTAAAATCCATTTTGAGGTTTGTTTTTATTCTGAGGAATAGATTGAATTTCTGCTGCTATTTCTTCTTGGATATATAGGTATTCAATATTTTCTAGACCATTTATTGAAAAGACTATTATTTTTTCAACTAAATTGCCTTTCACTGTTGTCAAAAATCAGTTGGCTTGATTGTGATTCTATTTGTGAATTCTGTTTTGTTTCATCAATCTATTTGTCTATCTTAACCCTGACACCATACTGTCTTTACTACTTTTTATAGCTTTATAAATAAACTACAATGAATAAGCTTTGTAAGTACATAAGTTTCAGGACTTCAGATAAATCTTGTAGTGAGTTAGTATAAGTCCTCAAACTCTGCTGTTTTTCAGTATAGTTTTTGGCTTTTCTATTGACTTTGGTTTCCCATGGAATTTTTAAAATCAGCTTGTCAATTTCTACCAAAAAGCTGCTAGGTTTTTGATTGGGATTGCATCTATAGATCAATTTGGAGAGAATTAACATCTTAACAATATTAACCCTTTCAATCCATGAAAATAGTATATCTTTTTTTCCTAGGTCTTTAATATCTCTTAGCAATGCTTCATAGTTCTTGTTGAACATGTCTTTCATACTTTCATATTTATTACTAGGTATTTCATTTTTAAAAAATCAAAAATGGATGTAAATTTTGCCAAATACATTTTTTGCATCTACTGAGAAAGTCCTATCAATTTTTCCTTTTAGTCTGCTTATATGGTAAATTACATTGATAGATTTTCAAATGTTAAATCAATGTCAAACTTTTTTATTCCTGGGAAAAATCCAACTTGGCATGATGTAATATACTTTTCATGTATTGTTGGATTCAATTTGCTAACATGTTGCAAGAATGTTTGTATCTTTGTTAATGAAACATATTAGTCTAGTTTCTTTCTGTTGTCTTTGTCTGATTTTGGTATGAGAGTAATGCTGGGGCCTTGCAGGATGAGTTGAGAAGAGCTACCTCCTCTTTGATTGTCTGCCAGAATTTGTGTAGAATTTATATTATGCCTTCCTTATGTTTGGTAGAACTTACCAGTAAAGGCATTTTCAGCTCTCTTTGTCAAAAAAGTTTACTTGAAATTCACTTTAACAATATGTATAATATTAGGTTATTTATTCCTTCCTGAGTGAGTTTGGTAGTTTGTCTCAATCAGGGAGTTTGTCTGTTTTGTCTCAGTTATTGAATTTGCTGTCACAAAATTGTTCATAATATTGTCTCATCAGCCTTTTAAAATCCTGTAATGATATCACTGCTCATTTATGATACTGGTGCTTTTTGTCTTTTCTATTTTTTTCCTAATCAGCTTAAACAGAAATGTATAAATTTTATTGATTTTATAAAAAAAAAAAAACAACACCTATGAACTTCTGGTTTCATTGATTTACTCTACTTTTTTTTTCTTCTATTTTATTGATTTTTGCTCTGATCTTTATAATCTATTCAGGTTACTTTGGGTTTCATTTGCTCCCCACCCTTTTTTTTAGGTAGGACTGAGATCATTGGTTTTAGATCTTCCTTTTTGATAATATAGGCTTATAGTGCTAAAAGTTTCCCTCTTGGTATTACTTTAGATGTATCCTGAGAATTTTGATATGCTGTTTTTCCATTTTTATTCAGTTAAAAATATAATAGTAAAAAGAAAGCAAGGGAACAATAATAATAGGATTCAGATTAATGATTACTTTGGGGTAAGGAGAGGCAAAGTCATGAGAGAAGGGGACCATATTCTTTATTTGTTTATTAGTTTTTATAAGGAACTAGCTTCAGCTAACAAAATAAAAGCAGGTAGGTTATGAACAAATCATAATGATGAGAGGTATCATCAACCAAGGACGTGATTAATCACATTCTATATAATATAGGTGGAAAAAGAGCCAATAATTTCACTGTTAGGTACCTATTCTAAAGAAATTCTTGAACATAAAAAAATGAAAGTACAAGAATGTTCAGAGCACCATTATTCCTGAGAGCAAGAAAATAGAAAAAACTTAAATATCTATAAACAATAGGTATGGTATGCTATGTTCACATAGGATAATACTTTATATACTGATGAATACTCTATACAATTACAGTTACAGAATCCAAATTATTATTTCCTGGAAAAACTAGTTGCTTAAAAATATATAGAGTATGACACCACTGATACAAAGTATAAAACTTTGCAAAAGAAATTGTATATATTTTTGAGCAATTAACACATATGTAGTCAAAGGAAAATAAATTAAGGTACATTATAAAATTCAGGAGGGTGATTATCTGGTAGAGAGAGAGAAATGAGAAGAGTAAAAGAACTCAGAAGGCTTGAATTATTTAGTAATTATTTTTTAAACTTGGTGGTGCTTGCTTTATATGAACAGAAGGGCTGGAAGACAACTTCTAAAACTGCTTTACCTTACTTCCACTTGCCCATTCAGACCTGCACTGGAGAATGCGTTTTTCTCTGATCTTAAGGTAAAATCTAAAGTGAGTGACTTTTTTGATCATAGATAAAAAAATTTTCCCATTACACCTAGCCACTTAAAAATGTGTCCGTTTAGTAATGGTATATCTAGTTTAGTGCAATAATAAAATACCGACTTTATGTGAAGATAAAGTATCTTCCCTCCCCTAACTGGGGCCTGCTTCAGGTCGGCATTCTACAGGGAGTGAGTGAGATGAGCTAGACTTCTCATTGCCTTATGTAAGTACAGGTTCCCCTCTTCCAGAGACCAGGTTGCTTCTGGATTCTCTAGGGTTGAATTTGTTCTTTTGGGTGGGAAGGAGGAGAGAGAAGTAATAACTTACTGGATTGAGACAGTGTCTGTGATCTAGTGTTGGAACTCTCCAGGATTGAACTGTGATTGAAGCTGGCTTTCTTGAGGCCCTTTTGTGTTTCTGTTGGTTGGAGAGACTGCTCTTCAGTTCCACTGCTGGGAATCTTTGACTTTCAATTACCTTGTGTGAAGGAACTCTCTTATCCCCTAGGCATCCAGTAGTACACACCCAGCCTCTTTCAATCCTGCTGTCCTGGGCTTTGGTCAGGCTCTCAGGGTCTCTCAACTTCTCAGCTGGTCTCTCTGCCTTCACCTGTCCAGCCTCCAATAATTCCTCCATATTTCCATCAGTGTTAGTGATTGTGCCATTTTTCTACTTAAAATTTGAAGGCTACTTCTTGCTGTATAATATTGCCCATACTTTTTAGGATAACATATGGTGACTTTCACAATCTACAAAGAACTTAACTTCTTTCCAGTGTTATCTTTTACCCCTCTGTGCTATGCACACTCCATTCTAGCCACACTGGCTTCTTACACATTGACTCTCATGAATACATATGCTTATACATGCTGGGATTTAGTTGTCTTCTATTTTCTGCATCTCACACTTATTGCTGCCCTATATAACACACAGTTATTAGAGTGCTCTTTATCTCAGAAATATATTATATATTCATGCTGTCTGAATTCTTTTTATCTATCTATCTTCTATCTGTCATCATTTATCTATCTATCATCTAATGTATTAATGTGACTAATGGTTAGTCTGGACTCTTAGCCAATGAGAAGGAACTTTTCACAAGATGCCTCACCCTAATGATGCTATACTGTTTTATTTTTTTAAAAGGGTTTTATATACTTATTTGAGAGAGAGAGCAAGAGCACATGAGTGAGGGAAGGGCCAGAGGGGAAGGGAGAGGGAGAAGAAGAGAATCTCAAGCAGACTTTGCACTGAGAGTAAAGCCAGATGTGGGCTTGATCTCATGACCACAAAACCATGCTCTGAGACAAAACCAAGAGTTGGATGCTCAACTAACTTAGCCACCCAGGTGCCGCTATACTGTTCTATTTTAATTCCACCTTTACTACTCCTTGATTTCTCTTTCTTCCATTATTCATCTTTTATAACTAGTTCTCACCATTCATAGCTGACAATGAAAAAGTGGTACTACTGGAGGTACTGCAAAATTGCCAAGGAACTATACCATGAAATTTTATATATTCTGTGGCACAAAGTAACAGTCAATTAATTAGAAAGCAAAGATCAGCAAAAAGTTAAAGACTGGGAGAAATACTTTTACCTTATCAGAAACATCATATAGATCCCTATGGTTTGGGAGGATTGCTCTACTGTTGTATGGACAGCATGTGAATAAAATTATGGCTTGAAATTTGTCATGCTTGAGGGCATTTAAAGAGAATTCCACAGCTGGTTTGTGTATGATGCATTTCCATGGGGACTGTGCCATAAAGCTTATATTGCTTAATCATTCATTAGTTCACTCATTTTCAGAAACATATACCCTGCACTAAACAGATGCATGCCAATATTATCTTATCAATTGTTCCAGGTCCCATTAAGAGTGCCCTTTCTTCTCTGCAATCTCTATTCCTGACTAGGCTAGGCAAAGCCAATGAGTGCCTCTTTTCTATTACCATACCAACTCTATACCTTTACTGTTAGCACTTACCATATTGAAATGTGTATTTTTGTCTCCCTAAATATATTTTGAGCCCCTTTGGAGCAGGGATCATGGCTTATTCATCTTTGTGTCTCTAACACCTAGCATAGAGCTTGACACATAGCAGATGCTTGATAAATATTTGTTGAAACAAAATAAAATATTTACTATAGTTCTTCATTGAAACTCATAAAATTTGCACTCCTTTCCTCCCCAGACACTTAACCATCTATATGAAGGGAAAACTTGATTCAGAATAATGAATAGACAGTATTAGGCTCTGTAGAGCTGGTCCTGAAATAAAAGACAGCTTTCTGGCTTCCACTTTTTTCCCTTCTCTCAATGACTGTCGTCAAAATGACCTAGGACTTAAATTTTGAATATAATGATAAAGATTTTTCAGCCCTGGTCCTACCTTCCCATTCTGCCATATTGACACAGTTAACTGCTTGCTCTTGCATTCTCAGTCTTTCAAAATTCTTTCCTGTTATGATTTCCTTAATGTTGTTCTGCTCTGGGTTTTGTTTTTTGTTTTGTTCTGTTTTTAAAGATTTTATTTATTTACTTGACACAGAGATAGAGAGCACAAGTAGGTAGAGCGGCAGGCAGAGGGAGAGGGAGAAGCAAGCTCTCTCCTGAGCAGGGAGCCCGATATGGGACTGGATCCCAGAACCCTGGGATCATGACCCGAGCCAAAGGCAGCCGCTTAACCGACTGAGCCACCCAGGCGCCCCTTTTGTTTTGTTTTTATTCTAACTTTCTTACCATCCCTTCTTAGTTTCTTAGTATCTGTCTTCATTCTTTGGCACTCATCTCATCTACACATGCTTTTCTGGAAAAATCATTCCTCCTTGGGTTTTAGTTGTTATCTATACATCAATCACTCCCACCCAAATCACCTTCTGTAGCCTAAATCTCTCTATTGAACTCAGAATTATATAACTACCATTTATCTGTACATTCAAGGAGAACTCCAATATAACATCTTCTCCAAGGAACAGAAAAACTTCCTACAGTATTGTGTATCGCTGTTTTTGTTCTACCAAGGCAGAACTCTTGGAGGCAGTGATAAATCTGTGCATCTCCCACACAGGATCATCCTTACTTGTTGGAAGACCCTTTTCTTTCTACCTTCACATCCATGGCCACCATAGCGGCTTCTACTTCACTTTCCCCCACCTATGCTCTGCCATCTTGCTAGACCAGTCGCTCCAAAATGTGAGCTGATAATGTCATTTTCCTGCTTGCAGTCTGTTCTTGGATCCTTGTTATAATCGGAAAGCAATCCAAATTCCTTAGCACAACATAAAGATTCTTCGTATTTCAGGCTATTTCCTGTCCAGCCTGATCTCTCGGCTTCCTCATATCTTGCTCTAAATTTCTTCTAAGTTGAAATACTGGTGACTCCTTAAAGCGACCCCCTCATCTCCCATCTTTGCAGATGCTGCTTGTCCACTTGGAGCATCCTTAAACTTCATTAGTGTTCCACTTGGGTAAAGTGCCCTTCTAAATTTCTTTAGTGACTCACATTTATTTAACACAGATTTGCCATGTTTTGAGACACTGAGCGCTAGAGATAACTGCTGAACAGATTTAGTTTTTTCTTTCATGAAGCTTACATTTTAACAGGGGAGACAGTCATTAAACAGATAATTAAATAATAAATATGTAATTAATTACAAGCTTAGGAAAGGTCATAAGGAAAGGTAAAGTGTATGCCGAAAGATAACTGCAGTAGAATTTCCTTTTCCACGATAGTTATCACGTTGCATTAAAATTGTTTATTTGTCAAACTTCACAACTAGACTTGAGCTCCCTAACTATGAGCTCCTTGAGGCTAGGACCTCATAAAGATTCTCTTTATATTTTCACTGCTCAAAAAGTATTTGGGTCCCAAATAACAGTGGTTATTTCTTGAACTAATGAAACTAACTTGTACCTACTGAAA
>PISX010014287.1:0-53533 GCA_004024625.1 Mellivora capensis
GGGACACCTGGGTGGCTCAGTCGGTTAGGTTGCTGCCTTAGGCTCAGGTCATGATCCCAGGGTCCTGGGATCGGGTCCAGCTTTGGACTCCTTGCTCGGCAGGGAGCCTGCTTCCCTCTCCCCATCTGCCTGCCTCTCTGCCTACTTGTGATCTCTCTGTGAAATAAATAAATAAATAATCTTAAAAAAAATAATAGCCAGTCTTCATCTTTAATGATGATGTCGTGAAGAATTTAATTTTCTGTGTTTTCATATATACCATAATTCTGCTTTGTAACTAACATTCTAATCAAGAGAAGACAATCACACGTAGTTTATGTATATGCCAAATGATAGTGAAGAAAACATACTTATATCCATTGAATTTTTGTTTGATTTACAGTTGTTAATGGTATAATTTACTTGTAGTCTAAATTTCTCAAAGTAATATATTTGAACATTTAAAAGTAAGTTTTTATTGAAAACAGACCATAAATATAAAGATGGTAGCAACAGCAATTTCTCTTAAATAATTATAGACTGTAACTAATTCAGCTAATTCTTACTTTTATTATGTGTCTAATCAATTCCATGATTTGGATAGAAAGCACTTAAAACAGTGTTGGGAAATATTGAGCTCTATACGAATTTTGTCATTATTGTCATAGGACTGTTTCCTTTAGTTAGCATAACTAACTGTATTTCAGAAAATTTTCAGTAGTATCTTATGTATAAGCTAGTTTGTTTTGTTGATATAGGGCTAAAGATTAAAAAACATTGATGTTGCTCTTGGTTTGGGGTATTTCAAATACCCCAGTTGTTAGCGATTGTTACTACCTACAGGGTGGAAATGAGAATGTGGTTTGAATAGAGACATGGGAATTTTTCAAGTATCTATGTCCCCGTCTCCTGTAAATACCTTATCTCATTTCATTTTACAACATTATGAGGAAGACATTATTTTCATATTTAGATTTTAAAAATGGAGCAGAAAAGCATTCAGTAACTTAATCTAGGTCTCACAGTTATAAAGTGATAGGTCAGTATACCTGACTCTAAACCCTTTCCACTCAACAATGACACTGGTTTGGTGAATAATGTGCTCACATAATGTCAAAGCTTTCAAAGGAGAACTTAAAAACTTGGAACTCAACTCTACACCTACAGTACTTCCATGAAAAGAAGGGTTCCAGAAAACCTAACTTGAAAACCCTGCTAGATGGCATCTCACAAAGAGTCTAGGGTCCCTACAGGGAGGGCACAACAACATTTTCTGATAGCCCTCTGTATCTGAGTAGATAACAGGCCCCCTGTAACTGTGCTAATTTTGCTCCCCCCAGCAATACAAGATGAGGTCAGCAGGACACCCTGTGTCAAAGCCAACATCATGTGTTAGAGGCCCACTATAGACTTTAGAAAGCGAGCATGAATTAACTCATAAAATATCTGAACCCATTTAATAATCTTTTAATATGACAGTATCAGATGAAATTAATTAAATAAGTGTTTATTAATAGGAAAAAATACCCCACAGAAATAAAACACATGAACCTTAAGATCACACAAACCTAGATTATCATCCTAGTTTTCCTTTTACTAGCTCTGGATATAAGGCAAATCACTTCAACCCAATGATCTGCAGTTTCTTTATAGGAAAAATAATACTCGTAATAGTGTCTCATAGGACTATTGTACAGTATGTACTAAATGAGATAATATACATAAAATTTAGGGTCTTTGACCCATAGGAAGCACTTCAGAAATGATGATTATTTTGTTCATGTGGTAGCATTATTATTAATATATACCAGGTAGCATGGAAGATCTGTAAGAGCAGATAGGCCCCCTACATAGACATGGATCTTACAGACTAAAAGATAGGCAGTTAAACAAACATTGACCATGCAACTCATAATTACTATGCTGGAAGAGGATTAACATTTTCAAGAGTTTCAAAATCTTTCACTTCGTTTAGGGAAAAAAAATTCCAAATTGAGAACTAGTCCCACTGAAGGTAAATATTTTATGAAGCTCCCAATCTAATCTCACATCTTCAAATTGCTCTTACCACTATGGAAATACCTGAGCATTCATGGTACCTAGGGGAGTACTGCCCTTTGGAGGGTGCTCAGTTTGCTGGCCTTTTCCCCCCTGTAATGGGTTTGCTTTGATGGCTGATGGTGTGCTTTTTGGAATGCTTAAAGACCATACATCTTAGTTCCTAGCAAAAAGATGTGACTGAGTAAAAACAACAAAACAACAAAAAACAAACAAATTAAAAACCAGGAGGGTTTTTTATGCAAGGTCTTCTGGGGAAGACCAAAATTTTGAAACTGATTGGAAACACCAATTTCCGTTACAGCTTGGAGAAGAAGTGATGGTATTCATTACTTTAGGATTTTCTATCTCAGATAGGTCTACTTGTGATCATGTATGAAAATCACTTATATAAGGCATGGGAATTAAAGTATTAGATTCTGTGTCATTGAGAGAATACTTGGATAGGACTGGCCAATGCAGTAATTTGCAAACAGCTGGCCAAAGTGCCAAGGCCAAAGGGTGGCTATTCTGCAAGGAGTGGTTTCCATAATTGTAATTGGAGTTTATTATGAGGGAAAGAGGAAAGGCAGAAGCGGCAATGACCATGAACGAGGTCCAGGCAACAGATGCTCTTTTTGGAAAACTCGTCATGTTACTAAGAATGATGACATTGCAAGCTAGGAAGTTTGGCTTTTCTTGTCTTTTGGCAGTCAGTAGGGATATTTGGTGCCATCTTCTGAGAGTCCCTGAAATGACATCTGTCCAACCTATTTTATTTGTTTGTATTTTTTCTTTTTTGTTTTGTTTTTGGTTATCTAAAATGTACTATGTGGGATCGTCAAATATTCACAAAAAGACTTTCTCAGAGCTTCAGAGATTTAGTAAGTATGCTTCTAGTGCAGGATAAGAGGAGAATCCTTCAACATATAGTTCCCACTTTCTCCATGGTGAGGCATATCAAAGCATATGACAAATCATATTACTATCATGATTAATTCCTTTGAACCACAGTTTAGGTTCAAATGATTAAGATATTTTGCATTGACTATCGACTTCAGTTAATATGTAGTTACTGCTATTCTGTTCTTTTACATGTTTAAAGCCTCTGGGAGAAATTAAAAAAAAAAGATTTGCATCCATATTAATATACTCCTAAGGTGCTCTTCCCATTAACATTTCAGTTTGTGGAAGTTTTAAATGTTTTCAGCCTGAAATTATCCATGGTTACCTTGTTGGCCATTTTTCAAAAAAAAGGGCTGCTGCCGTTGACAGGCATGGCAGCCAGCCAGGAGAAACTGGGCAGAGAGGAGATGCAAATTTCTCCTCAAAATTAGGTGAGGGGAAATTATGTGACTCAGTATAGCAGCTATTTAAATCCAACAGTAATTCAAAGCCCATCACAAATCCCTCCTCCTCCTCCAAATGCTTCTTTAATTACTCCAGGCCACAATGACCTCTCTGTCCTCTGTTTCTATACTCACAATTATCTCAGGTAGTTATGAAATTAAAATTAAGATGTATTTTAAAGTTTATGTATAAGTTGACAGATGAAACTATTTGCAGGAGGCATGCTTTATGTGATTGTTACATATTTTTAAAATTAGCTTTATTAATGTTAATGGGAAATTAATGACTGGATCAACCCCAGAGGCACTGACCATCTTCGAGCAGTAGCAGTACTGCAGGAACTGAATGTCCTAAGAATCTCTCTATACCTACATCTAGAGTTATCTTCCTCTTAAGTTAACAGATCATCTGAACTCACAAGGTAGTACAAGGTCAAGCTGGTAGTAGTGAGAAGAAACTAGATAATATTTATACTTCTTTCTGTTATCATATGTCAACTTTCTTCTCCTATGAGACATCAAGAAAAGGCCTTGGGAACAGGTAAATAGAAGATTTAACAAGTTCTCATTAGAAAAGTAAAGAAAGCTTTTTCCATACAAAAGCTCAGGAAAGACAAAGTAATTCTGGGAGTATATGGCATCAGTGATAGGGAATATATCTGGATGAAAGGTATAGGTAAAGGCCACCTTCATTCACACAACATTCAACTAACAAAGGCTTACTAGGCATCGGGCACTAGTTTTAGGGGGCACTTGGGGATACTACAATAAATTTGTTAACCAGGATCTCTGCCCTC
This sequence comes from Mellivora capensis, assembly GCA_004024625.1. Taxonomy (NCBI): domain Eukaryota; kingdom Metazoa; phylum Chordata; class Mammalia; order Carnivora; family Mustelidae; genus Mellivora; species Mellivora capensis. The sequence goes on from PISX010014287.1 coordinate 4,163, forward strand.
AAGGAATTTACCCTCTAGTGGAGAACAGAAAATACATAAATAAACCCACATACATATAAATAGTTAGTACTGTGGTGAAGAGGTGAAGAGATTCTATTCTATAGAATATTGAGTAGTGAGTCGAGACTAGAAGGGCTATTTATACAGGATGGTCAGAGAAGGCCTCTAAGTCAAAATGTAAAGAGTAACATCCAAAAAATTAAAATAAAAAAATAGATAAAAATAAAAATAAATAACAACCACCATCCTGGAATAACTGTAGAGAGAGGGTTCCAAGCAGAAGGTTCAGTATACGCACGAGTGTTAAGACAGGAATGACCCTGATTTGTTCTAGGGGCAGAGGGTACGAGGAGTTTAGAGCACAGAGAAGGGGCAACTGAAATAGGCAGGGGCAAAACACATGGAATCTTATAAGCCAGGAGAAGTGGTTAGATTTAATTGCAACCGTGATGAGGAATCACTGAAATGTTTTAAGCAGAGAAATACTACAAGCAAATTTATGTTTGACAAGAAAATGCAGACTGTGGGTGGAATATTGCCTGTAGGTAGAAAAGAATAAAGACAGTAAAGTGTTTATTTAAGGAAATGATGAAGGTGTTTTGGACTATGATGGTGGCTGTGGGAATGGTAAGAAGTGGTCAAATTTGGACCATTTTGTTGAGGTGGAATGGGTAGGTTTTGATAATGTAGAGATTAAGGGAGAGAAAAAATATCACAGATGATTCCCTGGACCCTGGGTTCGCCAGTAGGTGGGATGCATAAGGTATTCCAAATGATTCTCTTGTCATCTTCTACTGCTCACTCCTATTTTTTGTTCATCTTATTTCCCCAACAAATGCCCTCGTGAACAAGCACCCTAATGTCTTCTGTGCCCATTGTGTCTGTCCCAACAGGGTTCAATAAACACTCCATTAATTTATTTTTTCTGCTACTTGAACAAGAAAACACTATTCAAGAACAATATTCCATAGGAAAAACATTCTAAAAATTTTAGAAACTTTATTTTGCTCTCTCTGTATTTATACTACCAAGATTACTTAGAACATGATTACTCCATTTAGAAGCCTTGCATCAAATTTTAAATCTGAGTTGTTCACTTTCATTAAATGTTAAACTTTCGTGATGATACCTCTTTTTGCTACCTGTAACAACTTCTGTGGTAGTTGCTGTGAAGTGTAAGATGATATCTTAAAAGATATATGAATTTTTAGTATTTTCCATAAGAAAAAAAATCTATTAACACTTGTGTATTGTATACTCCTAGTGGCTTTAAATCCTAGTGGCTTTATCTTTACCATATAGATAAAGATCCCTCTGATCTTTTTCTGTCTGTTTTGGACTCCAGTTACTTATACAACGCCATTCGTTCTGTGGATTGTCTAAAGCAGTAGGCAATGCTACTTTCAGTTTTCTCCTGATACCCAGAATAATTTTTGGTCATCTGCGCATTTCATTATTGATGAGTATTAGCAAATGGCAACAAAGCAAATTGTAGCTGTTTATACTAAATTACATGCATTAAGCTCCTACTTGTTTCCCAGCACCATAATAAACATTTGTATGTTTTATTTCACTTATTCAATGTATATATGTTATGAAGTAAGTAGTATAATTATCGCCATTTTACTGATAAAGACTGAGACTTATAAAGATTAAAGGCTGTGTCTAAGATCAGCTAACTGTCAATCAGAACTAAAAGAAATACAAATGTACAATTCAAACTCTTAACCATAAGGTGTATTGCTTATTGACAAAAGAAAGGCATTCTGATTGGTATTTTAGTTATTTTATAATTTGGTAAATTGTAAATATTTATATTTTCCAAAATTTTGAAATTCTGCATGCTTTAACCTGTATCTCTTCTTTGCTTCCTTATCTATATGAATTTGATTTATTTCATTAATCTTACTTTATCTTTCTTTCATTTTCATCTTTTCTCCCTGAACCAGATTTTGTGTTTCACTCCATAGGTAAAGCTCAGCCCAGAGAAGGCGTTCTCTCTATATTTCATGACACTTTTCCTCATTGCTCTTTCTTGGGTTCATAATACTGAGCTCTGATAATTTTCTGAGATTTCTTAACTTGCTTTCCAGTGTCTAAGAATGGAATACTGCAAGCTATGTGGAGCCCGAGGTCTGATCCAGAGGTGATAGGGGTTTCCTTTTATTGATAAATGAATACTATGGCATTGCTATTACTGGAGGTTAATTTTTTTTATCCTGTTCTTTCAACATTTTTCTAGCAAAATAGAGAAAGAGGTTGGAAAATCAATGGAATTAGAATTGAAAAGATACCATGACAAGATGAAATTTGGACAGAAATAAATGAATTTTTTTAAAGTCTAAGTTCAAGATTAGACTAGATGTCTCTTGCTTCTCAGAAAATAAAAGGTGAGGAATACCTCACATGAATCTATATCATATCATGTCTTCACTTTGTTTGCCTGCCATGGAATCCGCCATTTCATTCTGAACAAACTCTCCTCCCAAGGTTGTCTTGTTTTATGTTCATACCGGGGACCAAGCTGTCTCTAATAACTTTTCCCACTGCTTTCTTTCATGAGGCTCATACTTTTTGCTACTCCTCTTGATATGAAACCATATTTGATAAGTTATCAAAGCCCATTGAACTATATTCTTTATTCAATCTGGATTCTTGATTAACAACTTCAGTGTCTCTTATAAAATTTCCATGACATCCAGATCCTGATTTTTCAGTCTTACCTCTACTTTCTGTGTTCCTATACTTTAGGCTCATAGAGTCCTGTTCTGCTATCAGTTTTTATGCTAATCCTGTGAATATTTTTTTTTCTTTTTTCCCATGGACCACATTCTAACAAACAATTTTATCTTTTTTTATACATATATTTATTTATTTCAGTCTTTGAAGACAATTTTCTTCTAAAGCTAGATCTTCTATATCTACTCTTTATTTAATACCCATCTAATTCCTGAGCCACCTTGCTCCTATGAGGATGCCTTCATTTTTCAAGTCTGTACAGGGTCCCTTTAAGGGAAAGATGGAGGCATTTTGGACTAGGATCATGGTTGCAAAGATGGTGAGAGGTGGTCAGATTTGGGCCATTATGCCAATTACTGTTGAGAAGTTCTACCAGAATTGAATGTCTATTTCTTATGAGTAGCCCCAAAAGTTGATTTAGGATCTAATATAAAACCTTAAATGAAACAATATATTTTCATTAGAGGTTAAAAGATATCACAATCTTGAAGTAATTAAAAACATTTAACATTTCCTGCATATGCTTTCATTCAATAAGTATTTATTATGTGCCTCTTAAGTGCCAGGTAGTCTGCTAGATATCAGCAATTCTACTAAGCATAAAATAGACATCTCTCAGAGTTTAGAGATACCTTAGAAGAAAAATAATCAGTTGTATTATAAAGCATGATGAATGCTTTGGGAAATTACATAGAGGCTTGTGAATCTACAGAGGAACATTCCATTTGGTCAAGAGGCAATGACATTTTATCTGAGATACAAAGAATGGTAAGAATGAATACTATCCTGGTGCTGAGGAGAGAAAGCTGAAAAGGACAGTGTCCCTGACTTTGAAGAATTTATCATACAGGGGTGTATATGCTTTCTGAAAGATCTTACTAGAAATTGTTCAAATAGACAGAAAAATTTTTAGACCAACAGCTCTTGCCTTTGCACTCAAAGTTCATTTAAGCTTCATTAAAAAAAAAACAAAAACAAAAACTACTCCTAGTCACCCCAAATCTCTTGAGTTAAACTTCTTGGATGTGGATCCTGGGAATTTCCATTTTATAAGCCTTCTAGTAACTCTTCTATATAATAATGCTTAGGAATCATTTTTAAGAATTAAACATGAGTTTTCCTGAGAATCCTCTATTCACGTTTTACATCTGTGGATTCTTGAGCACACCTGAGAATGTTGAAGGTCTAGAACTAGGAGACCCAGACTTTTCATTTTTAAAAATCAGTCCAGTTGATTCTGGTTCAAGAGTGGGCAGACCACACATGGATAAACTGCTATAAAGTTTTACAACAATATTATATGTTAAGATGACTACAGACTAGATAGTGATTTAAGTTTTAGAAGATGTTTGGGTCTAATAAACTGGATGGCGTCTTACTTTCTGGCCATATCTAACTCAAATCATCTCCCACTCAAGCCTAACTGACCAGTTACAACTCTGATGTGCAAATGGCAAATCATATTTCTTTGTTCATAAAAATATAAGTGTATGTGGAACTTTCAATACATAAGGAAACCACATGGGCTTTCCCAATTCTCTTATTTGTTTTTGTAACATTTCTGAGATATAGGGGGGTTAAGTCACCATTACATAGCTCTTGCTTTCATAAAGAACTGAGAAAAAAATTATTGTACTACCTCCTGACTCTTTTTAAAGTACATAGGCAAAACTTGACAGTTTCCTGTGGACAAGGGTTCCATCCTTCTGAGAAAAGCATATGCAGTTTGCAGTTGCTTCCCATACCTCTTCCAAGATTATCCGTGCCCTGAAGCCAGAGTGTAATTTCTTCCTGTGTTTTCTCATCATTCTTGATGATGAAGTCATTCTTTAATGAGGCCTGCCATACTCTATAGGATGTGACCTAACCTTCCTTCAACTGCATATCTCCTCTTTCTCTCCTTTATTAAATATGCTACATACCTCTATGTCATAGGACCCCTTCTTCCATGCAATCTCTTCTACCTGGAGATAGTTGTCTCTTACAGTTCTTTTTTTTTAATTAACATATAATGTATTATTTGCTTCAGGGGTACAGGTCTGCGAAACATCAGTCTTAAACAATTCATAGCACTCACCATAGCACATATTCTTCCCAATGTCCGTCACCCAGCCACCCTCTCCCTCCCACTCCCCTCCCCTCCAGCAACCTTCAGTTTGTTTCCTGAGATTAAGAGTCTGGTATGGTTTCTCTCCTTCCCTGGTCCCATCTTGTTTCATTTCTCCATCCCTTCTCCCTACAAGCCCCTGCCCTGCCTCTCAAATTCCTCATATCAGAGAGATCACATAATTGTCTTTCTCTGATTGGCTTATTTAGCTTAGCATAATACCCTCTAGTAATAAGCACCAGGAATACAGAGATGAATTAACTGTTTATGAGCTATAACCACAATATGCACCCTCTGTTTTAGCCAACTGTCTTGCAATTAGATGTTGCTGTATCACCTGTATGTGTTGGTGGTAACCCTTTCTCACTAATGCACCTCTCCTACTTATCTGCAATCAACTTGGGCATATTCTACTACATTCCTTCTGTTTTTTCCCATACAATACTTAGCTCGTTTTCAGGGAGTCTGAATAAGGCATCCAACCAAACCCAATTCTAAAAAAACAAATATAAACTCATATTCATTCTTGATTTGCTATGTGAAAAAGTACTTTTTTTAATGTAAGGACTGGCAAAATATATAGGAGATTAAGCAGTCCATCTCTTTTTTTTTTCCTTCTATGAAAAGAAGATTCTATCATTATATCAATTTTGTTTTGAAAATCTAGGGCATTTTTGATAATTTCTAATGAAAAAGCAATTCTAATACTTTCATCAAAAACAATTCTCATAATTTATTTTTCCTTAAGTCTAACCTAAAATCTATATGCAAATATGATTACAACTCTTTTCAAATACTTGATACCATTTGGAATAGTGTTTAGAATTCTTCTTCCCTTTAACCATTCTATATCATGCTTGTGTTTGGTGCAAATATTTTTTCTCTCTGAAAACATTCTAAAATCTTCATATTAAAATTAAGTTTAAAAATTCAAAGCTAAAGCTGTACTCTAATATAAGCTTATTCTTCATAGACCTGATTCTATTTTAAATGTTTGTAATATTGTCCCTTCATTTTGAATAACAGTAAGTCACCAACTTATAGTATATTTGCTTTTCTTCTTTTTGGTTTAACTATGTACATCAATTAACATCACTTTCGTCTCTTTGGGAGCTTCTTTATCTGATTAATATTGTTTGTACCTATATCACTTGCTACCTGGCTAATGGTTCAGAATTCAAGAGTCACAGACTAGTCAAAATAATAAAATGGTATGTATTATAGAGTCTTAGGCAATGTAGATTACATTTATATTATTCTAGTTTTATGCCAACAGATCTTTGGTCAACAGACCAAAATAAGTACCATAGCATCTATTTAAATAAATTTAAAATACATAGTTGTCAGAAACACTCAATTCTACATGAAGATAGTTTGTTCAAAGGCTTATGTTAGTGACACAGTAATATTCTTAATCAATCACGGTTATCCTTCATATCAATAATCTTTCATGTTCATACCTATTGAATATATAATGCTAGTGTTTGTTTTTGCCAAAGTGAGATAGACCAGGATTAGGTACACTTTACAAATGAAAAGAAGTAAGGAGAAGTTAAATTACTTTGCCAAGGTCACACAGTGAATACATAGAAGATCTAAGATGAAAACAAAGTGCAATGAGCCATGGTACCTCCCTTCCTGGGAAAATCATTTATCAAGCAGTTATCCCAAATCAAGATTAATTGGGTCAGATGATAGCTCCTCCTTCACCAAAACACATTCAACTCATATAGCTGAGATGTTATTTGTGTGTTACCATTTTATATAAAGGATGTAATGAGGGAAAAAAAAGTTAAAGATAGAAGTTGTTTCCCCCTAATTACATAAAAAATGATGTATCCTTTCATCATCATCTGTGTGAGTTAGGCCATCATTGGGAATTTCTCATACATTATGTCCAGATAAAAGCTAAAAACAATAGGTTCATGGCTCTAATCTCATACTTGTTGTTTCTAGAATTAAAGCTGCTTCAAGTGTGTTTCCATAAGCATTATGTTTTCCTTTGGAGTCAAGTTGTTCCTATTTAAACAGCTGTCCTCAGTTCTACTGCTGTCATACTGGTTGTAATTATACTTCAACTGAAAACCATTGTTGCATTTTTATTTATAACTTGGCAAAAGAGAGCAACTTAAACTACATGGAGGTCGGTTTTTCAGAACTGAGATCAATTATTTGTTAAATGCACTGGTGTCAGAAATATTATGCCATGGTATATTTATAAATTTAAAGGGGAAAAACTAAATTAAAAAATCTTTGAGCATTAAATGGGTAGCAGTGCTTTCTGCAACTTAATTTGAAATGGATTTTAAACTGAGTAAGAATTGTTTCTAATGATGTCATGGAGGAGGCAGATTGTTAAGTTCCATCTATGCTTAGGATCTAAATATATAATTTTTATTAGAAGGATGGGGTAGTATGATGGGTAGAAGCCACCACAGACTCAGGTCTCACCACACACAGTAGCTAAAATCACTTTGGACATTACAAGGGACGAAACACTGGTCTCTTCAATGATCTACTTCCAGATATGGACAAAGGGCTTATTATGTTCCTATCAATTCTCTTATTTCCATCACCCACTTTTGAAGATACCAGCTGTGAGGATTTGTTGACCCATTTTAAAATCCCTGGTGAGAACAGGGGAAAAGTGTAATGACTATATCATATTTCATAAGACTTCTAAAAGTGGAGTTAAAGAAGATAACCTCAGGACAGCTGACTGAAACCAGGAAACTATTCTGCTTTTCAGGTACAGATATCCACATTTAAGGAAAGAATGATTTCAGAGCAGGAGAAAAGAATATTAGAAATAACAGTATCGGGGCGCCTGGGTGGCTCAGTGGGTTAAAGCCTCTGCTTTCAGCTCAGGTCATGGTCCCGGGGCCCTGGGATCGAGCCCCACATCGGGCTCTCTGCTCTGCGGAGAGCCTGCTTCCTCCTCTCTCTCCCTGCCTGCCTCTCTGCCTACTTGTAATCTCTGTCAAATAAATAAAATAAAATTAAATTAAATTAAAAAAAAAGAAATAACAGTATCCACATTCCACACTTATCTATATTAGTCACTTGTTTTGTGCTGGGCACTGCGCCAAATGTTAAGAATACAGAAATAACTAAGCATAGCCCTATCCTCTCATGATTTAATAAAATTAATCTCATGATTTAATAAAATAATCAGGCATTTAAGCAAATAACCACAATGGAATGGTAGTCTCTCTAACTGAGGCATGTATATAAACCAGGAAACATCAAGTAGGGTAGTTTGAAAAAAAAAACAGTAAAAGTACACTGGAAAGATAATGGTTTAATGGCTTTACAAAGATTTTTTTTTCTTTTTTTAACCACAGAATTGATAGATCGGGAGGTGCTGTGAGCAATGTGTGTGACACAACGTTGGGAAAAAGAAAAGATCATGACACACTATGGGTGACAGACTTCAGAATGGTCAGAACATGTTGGGTTAGGGGCCAATGTTGGAAGAAGAGGTCAAAAATGTTAAGAGAGATTAGGTTGATAAAGTCCTTGCATGCTCTCCTAAGGAATCTCAAGAAGCAGCTGTGGAAGATTTTTAACCAGAAAATTGACATGACTAGACTGTACTTGGATAAAATAACTCTGTCAACAAGGTAACAAATGGCCAGAATGGGAAGCATTTGAAGTTGGAAACTCGTGATGGGGAGTCTAGTAAGAAAGCCGTGGTGATGATTTAGGTAGAAGGGGAAGAGGTCAGTAGGGATGGTTAAAAAGAAACTATTTGAAAAAAAATTGCTAATTTTTATTAGCATGGGTGGATATGGATAATGGAGGAAGAGGAGACCAAATTTATTCTATTAGGAGGAGGATCTCTAGGTTTAAAGCAAAAGATTTTCAAGTGGTTTTTTGGTTTTGTTTTTTTGTTTTTAGCCATTCAATTCATTATTTCAAGGGATACAGATTCCTGGTGAAAGCTGAGGGCTAGAAAGGGAAAAAGTGCTAGAAACAGCTGTGATTTGGTTGGATAGAGCCAGTTTAAGTCATATAAAGACCTAGAGAAAAACATCTGCCATTCGAAGGTGGGGGAGTCCAGAGCTGAGGCAGAAGGACTTTCCTGGAAGAAGTTGTTCCTTATAGCTATCATTATTTAGCTTTGATAAACAAGACCCAGGCTAAGTTCTTTAACATTTAAAATATTTTGTTAGAGTAATTTGAGAATGATACATGTTAATCCTGGTTCAAATTAGTAGGAGTATGACCCTGTGAGAATCCTCTGGTCTCTGAGACTCAGTTTTACTGTCCATTTATTTAATTATTTATTTATCTAATTATTTATTGAGAGAGAGCACACATGCAGGCAGAAGCTCATGCACAGGAGCAAGGGGAAGGGCCAGAAGGAGAGAGAGAATCTCAAGCAGGTTCCACATTCATCACAGAGCCCAATGTGGGGCTTGATCTCATGACCCTAAGATCATGACCTGAGCAGAAACCAAGAGTCAGGTGCTTAACTGACTGAGCCACCCAGGCACCCCTATTATCCTTAAGATGGGCAAATAATACCTCCTCATAGAATCACTGTGGGGAGTAAATGAAACAACAAAGGTAAGATGCTTTATGTTCTTCTCAGCATATAATAAGCACTTTGTAAAATAAAAATAGCTATTTGGAAATACTTATTGAAAGTAGAAGAGATATCATTTAAACTGAATTGCTATACCTCAAATTTATATTCCTTTCTATCCTGTTCACTCCTTTATTCATTCAGCAAGTGGTTTTTGAGTCCCTGTTCTGTATCAAACTACATCTGGAGGTACAGATTGCTGCCTATGGTCTAACAGTCTAATGGGGAGAGAAATGCAGTCAAAATAAAGACAGCACAGTATGATCCCATAGTTTATAAATCCATGAGCATGAGATGTCATTAATAGACATTCTGTTAATATCCTTCTTAAAATAATTTATCCCTGCTCAGCTGGGAGTCTACTTCTCCTTCTATTCCTACCCCCTGCTCATGATCTCTCTCTTTCAAATAAATAAATAAACTCTTTTAAGAAATGTGGGGTGGGGACACCTGGGTGCCTCAATCAGTTAAGCATCTGCCCTTGGCTCAGGTCATGATCTCAGGGTCCTGAGTTCAAACTCCCATCAGGTTCTGCTCAGCGGGGAGTCTGTTTCTCCTTCTCACTCCCCCTATGTACTCTCTCTCAAATAAATAAATACAATCTGTAAAATAATTCAATTTGGGGGTGATTGTTTAAAACTACTGTAGAAATCTGAAGCCTAATTAAGTTAACCAAAAGATATCCAGATCAGATTACCACCAGCAGTACCAGAATTATACTGTAACACTCACAGAGGATATGGCTACATAAGTCAATGTATATGGTGATGATCAGTATCATAATTACACTAAATGCAAACATTGTAACTCAGCTATCCACATAGCACAGTTGATACCTGTACAGATGTGAAGATCAAGAGTAGCCAACATAAGAGGACTTTTTAATGATTCATCTGTCCTGCTGGCTGTGTTAGTTGCTTTTAACTTTGTAAGGCAAAATGCCATTTGGGTTTTTGTTTTGTTTTTTAGAAGTGAGGAACCTACAGCATTTTTTCATACTAAAATCCACTCGTCCCAGAGAAAGAGAAAATGGTTGGTTAGAGAAAACAGAAGCAAAATTTGCAAGTGAAGTCAAAGAAAATACTAATCAATTCTTATATGTATTAAAAGACTTTCATTTTCATAACCCATTTAGCAAGTAGGTGTTTCCTGGGATGCAAAGATACATTTTTTTTCTTTCAACACCTCTACAAATTGCTTTTGTGTAATACACTGCACAAAAGATACTCACCCAGAGAGCTGATGCAAAACTTCATTTGGAGAAACAAAAGCAGTGTCAATTTATATGGCAAGAGAATGAATACTACATTCCAAGTTGATATTGGATCTGACACTTCAAATCTAAAATAAATTATTTGGAAGGCCTACTATATTTTTCCCTGACCTTGGTGTTAACAGCATTTGTGACCTCATATGCAAATGAAGTAAAATACGAAGGATGTTTTTCATCAGTAAGAATTAGCAGTTTTTTAATGTATGTTTCTGTGATCATCAGTTTGTTTCCCAAAGTGTAATTTCGTTCTCCCTAAATCAATTTAACTAGCAGCATGTTGCGAATGTGACTCATTTCATCTGAGCCTGTGGTTAGCATTATGTTGCCGCAACGAGAGCACCTGACAGATTTTTCAGCCTAGAAGTTGTCCATTTCAATTAACAGGACACTCAGGACATTCTCCTGTCAGGATAATAAAAGCGTGTGCTGATTTGCCTCCTCTCTTGAAACAGAAGAAAGTATTATGTACTGTGAATAAGAAGTCAACCTCCCTTTTTCTTTTTTCAGAACACTAAGTCTTGGCGGGACCCGAATATAAATAATGGAAAACAATTCTGTATGCTGGAACTTAGAGAAGTGTGATTTCTTTTTTTTCTCCACCTTATAGTGAACGCCAGGCATTCCTTTCCTAATTTTGTCACTGCCATAGAAAAATAGATGGACACATCTGTGAATTTATATTGCTGATCTTGACTGCTGTTACCTGTCCATGGCAACACATCTGGGTTTTCTGTGCTTTGCAAAGGAAATGCTTTGAAGAAAATGAATCATTTTAATGTTTCAATATTGTTTGCTATATGAATCCTTTAAAGAATCTTGTGGTGTTTAATTCTCAGGCCGGTGCTAAGCAAGGCTACCTAATGGGTGGCAAAGGAAAAAAGTGCTGGGAAGATAACTCTAAACAGCTTCATGAAGAGTCAGTGAAGCTTTTCAATAATATTTTAATGAGATTAGAAACTCTGACATAGTCTCGTACCTAGTAAACACTGGTGTGTGCCGGACTTTTAAGTGCACCTGTAACCACAGCTTTTCTAGCCCAATTTAATTTTCCTGTTCTAATCTTGATATATGTCTTTTTTGTTAATAGTTTTCATATGCCTACATCAGAAAGGAAAACAAACTGAAGCAAAGCTTCTTTCAACTATAAAAGCATCCCTGCAAATATATGCACTCTTTAGATAGACCATTTTGTATGGTTAAGCTTCATGAACTCATCTCTGCAGTAGGTTGCACATTTAACTGGGAGACAACTGAGTTATAAAATTGGCTTTGGACTACTGAGGGGAAAAAATGGAACTAAAGTGGGGAGATTCTATCATGAGGTGTAAAAGAAGAACTTTTTCTTCTCATGTAAGTTTCTCTAACATAGTTGATTTTCCTTTGTATGGAGAAGGGTCATTATCCACATACCTCCCACTTGTCCTCCATGCAGTGGCCCTCAATTAACATTGTGCCTATGCATGTAGTGATGAGACGAGCCTAACATCTTGCAAATACCTTCTTTCTGTAAAAATTCCAATGATTATTTTAGATTTGCGAACTGAAAGGATGAGTACCTAACCTTCTAAAAGATTATTTTAAAGATGAAAACTGCTGTTCCAAGAGGTTGATTTTCTCCAAATCAGAAAGCCACTAGTGAGGGAAGCACAGAGTGCCATGATCTGCCCTAGAAAAGCATTTTACCCTTCAGTGTGCTATGTAACTTGACTACAAGAATCAGGGACCGAGAAAATTTATACTGCCCATATCTCAGCTTCTTAAAGAAATAATTTAACATAACTCATGTTTTTATTTTATCTTTCAAAGAGTTTAATTTTGCCTAAGCAGCACAGTTACTCATTTTTATTCTGCTGCCAAAATAAGAGCATCTTAGATTTTAATGTCCCTTTTGCTTTTTCAAAACATCTTCAAATCATTTTCTTTCGTCACTATTGCTGTCCAGTAAGGTAGCTATTCTTATTTCTGTTTGTTTTGTGTTTTGTTTTGTGTTTTGTTTTCTCCCCTACTGAGGACAGGGAAAACAAGGGGGGTACAATACAATCTTAACCCAGTTCAGAAACCCATCCACACAGACATTAACAATGTAATTATGGGGGCACCTGGGTGGTTCAGTCATTAAGCTTCTGTCTCTTTTTTTTTTTTTTTAAGATTTTTTTTTATTTATTTATTTGTCAGAGAGAGAGAGAGCAAGAGAGCGACCACAGGCAGACAGAGTGGCAGGCTGAGGCAGAGGGAGAAGCAGGCTCCCAGCCGAGCAAGGAGCCCGATGTGGGACTCGATCCCAGGACGCTGGGATCATGACCTGAGCCAAAGGCAGCCGCTCAACCAACTGAGCCACCCAGGCGTCCCGGGCTTCTGTCTCTTGATTTCAGCTCAGGTCATGATCTTGGATCATGAAATCAAGCCCTGAGTCGAGCCCCATATCAAACCCCATGTGGAGTCCCACTTCAAGCCCCTAGGCAAGCTCCACACTTAGTGGGGAGTCTGCTGGAAGTTCTCTCCCTCTCCCTCTGCCCACCACTCCCCCCCTTTCTCCCCACTCTCAAATAATAAATAAGTAAATCTTTAAAAATATATAATTATGAATGTCAGCAAATTTGCAGAAGGAAAAGAGAGAGGAAACTTACCAAGTATGAGTGATTTGTGCTAAACTATTAGGAGAAGCTTTATGTGTTATTTCATTGAATTATCAGTGAAGGAGCATTATCTTGATTTTTTTAAATGATATAGTGAGGTTTTTTTTTTAAGATTTTATTTATTTATTTGACAGAGATTACAAGTAGGCAAGAGAGGCAGGCAGGGAGAGAGAGGAGGAAGCAGGCTCTCCGCGGAGCAGAGAGCCCAATGCAGGGCTCAATCCCAGGACCCTAGGATCATGACCTGAGCCGAAAGCAGAGGCTTTAACCCACTGAGCCACCCAGGCGCCCCAATATAGTGAGTTTCTTAAAGGGTAAATTCAACTCAGGCCTTAAAACCATTTAGAGGCAAACCTTGGATTCAAACTCAGGATTGTCAGTCCTAAACAAATGCTTGATTTTGTAGATTAGTGGTTCTCCAAGTGTGGTCTGAGGACTCTGTGGGCCCAAGGACCATTTCAGGAAGTCTACGAGATCAAAACTATTTTCTTAATATCTTCTTAAATCATATTATCTAACTATTTCACAAGGGAGTTTCAAGAGTTATCCTGATACAAGAGTATGAAGAGGTTTCCTGATATATTATAACACAACAAACTGACTCAAGAAAAAGACATGAGAGCCCAGCTATCTTGCATAAAATCAGATGTTTAAAAAGATTTGCAAATGTGTAAGACAGTGGTTTGTTTTGAACAATAGGTTTTTTTTTAAATGTTAATTATATTAACATGTTATAGATTGTTCACTGTTGTTTTAATAAATTAGTAATATTTTGCATTTCATATTTTTAATTTCTAATAGGTTATATATCTGTGTATGGAATTTACATTGAAAAAAGTTCTCTTAAAATCCTCAATAAGAGGGGCGCCTGGGTGGCTCAGTGGGTTAAAGCCTCTGCCTTCGGCTCAGGTCATGATCTCAGGGTCCTGGGATCGAGCCCCACATTGGGCTCTCTGCTCGGCGGGGAGCCTGCTTCCCCCACCCCCCCTCCGCCTGTCTCTCTGCCTACTTGTGATCTCTGTCAAGTAAATAAATAAAAAATGTGAAAAAAAAAAAAAAAAGAATCCTCAGTAAGAACATACAGGAGTTCTAAGACCAAAACATTTTAGAACCACTATCTTAAATGATGCTTCTTTACAGAGTAAAATTGGAAGCTACAATGTACAGCAAAACAGCCCAGGACCTATCTTTCTAAAATAAGAAAAATCTATGTGTACTTCAACCTTAGAACTAGAAATGACTTTTAGATAAACCTTGGTGCCGTGTCATTTTTAAATGTAACTTATCCTGGGGCGCCTGGGTGGCTCAGTGGGTTAAAGCCTCTGCCTTCAGCTCGGGCCATGATCTCAGCGTCCTGGGATTGAGCCCCACGTCGTTGTCGTCGGGCTCTCTGCTCAGCGGGGAGCCTGCTTCCCTTCCTCTCTCTCTGCCTGCCTCTCTGCCTACTTGTGATCTCTCTGTCAAATAAATAAATAAAATCTTAAAAAAAATAAATGTAACTTATCCTAGAGAGAAAGCCATCATTAGTTCTTTTCTTGGAGGTCCCAAGTTATGAATTATCACTCTAACCAGGAATTTAAATCTAACTTTTGACTTAGTTTCAGCAAGAACCTCAAAGGCCAAGAAGGAAATGACAGGTGATAAAACCTGGACATTCCAAAGCCAGAGGCTGAAATCTACATAGAACTTTTAGAAGCAATTTTTAAAGTTGGTTTGACAACCTCTCTCCTACCTGGATGACATAAAAGGGGAGAAGTAAGAAAAGCCTGATTGTTGGAAACTGAAGAATTCCCAGTATGCTTGGAGTCTTTATAGGGGAGAGATGAAGAAAGCATCCCTGTCTCACGAAAACTGAAGAATGGCACATTAAGGAAGCCATCTGGGAATCCTTGTTGACAACATACGGAGTCTGTGGGGCTCCACAGCTGATGCTTGACCTGAGCAGGAAAAGCCAAAAAGCAGGATTTTGTGACTGGCTCAGCCCTCAAATGCAGGGGCTTCAAAAAGAGGCTTCCTGGGAGCAGTCTGGACCCACAGAGGTTGACGAGGCCAAGTATGGTGAGCGCTTCCTCTGGGACCAAATATTAATGAAACAGCCTTGAGTAGTTATTCTTAGTGACTTCTAAAATTTTTATGACTATATAATTTTACAATTCATAATAGTCTATTACTACCTGTATTATTTCAGTCCTACAGAAGCATTACAATAGTAGGAAAAACTCCCATACACTCTACCAAGATTCTGCAAAAATTTGTATTGATTTATGCCATTTGTTCTATTATTTCAGTCCTTCAGAAGCATTACAATAGTAGGAAAAACTCCCATACACTCTACCAAGATTCTGCAAAAATTTATATTGATTTATGCCATTTGCTCTATCATTCCCTTTCTCTATCAATCTCTCTCTCCATGCACATGCATACACAGAGTTTTTTGTTTGTTTTACCACTTGCCTGTAGGCTGAAGACATCAGGCCTTTTTACCCCTAAATACTTATGTGTATTTCCTAAGAATAAGCACATTTTCTTATATGTCCACAGTACCATTATCAATATCAGCAAATTTCTCATTGATACCATAGTATTACCTAATCTATAGCTACAATTGTTTCAAATGCTCCCAAGAAGACTGACTAGAAGGGCATCCTGATCTCACAGAGGGGAGGAACTGATGATTTCCCAAAGATGGAGAGAGAAAGTATGAAGGACAAACAGATGAATATTCATAGGTCTCTAACCCAGTCTTGGGTGACTAGCAAAGATTCTAGGAAACTGGAGTTGAAGATCAAAAGGAGTCATTCACGAAGAACAATTCAAAGGCTTATCTTCTGGGGAAGAGATGGCCAACACCACCTGGCCTACAAACAGCAAGGCAAAGGCGCCCCCTGCCTAACATCAGAAGCAACTGCAGAACACAGGGCTGTGCCATTTTGGCTGGTAGACATCATTCATACTCATGGCCAAGACTAGAGGCTGTATCATCATCTAAAGCCAGAATTTTGCTCTACCTATACCATTTCTACCATTCTAGAGCCGCAGAAGTATTTATTCATTTAGTAATCAAGTAGTAACTGCATGTCTACATTGTAAATCCTGGACAAAGAATAAATTCCTAAACATTATTTTCAATATTCGTTCACTCATTTATTCATGTATTTACTCAACAAATATTTAAAAGCTGTAAGAAGTATAATGTGTCATACTTTCTAGGTGCTAAGAAAACATTATATAACTAAAATGAGCAAAATCCCTGCTCTCCTGCAAGTTACTTTCTAGGGTACAGTCTGTGGTTCTTGTTGAACTTGAACTATTATTTCCGTAAGAGGATGCTGCAGTGATGTTTTTTATGTTGTGTGCTATAGTTTTTATGCTGTGGTGATTAAG
This sequence comes from Mellivora capensis, assembly GCA_004024625.1. NCBI lineage: Eukaryota > Metazoa > Chordata > Mammalia > Carnivora > Mustelidae > Mellivora > Mellivora capensis. The sequence continues at coordinate 20,893 of PISX010014287.1, forward strand.
GAAAGGATTTGGATCAGAGAATGATGCTAACAGAGAACTCAGTCCAGCTTTGTTCCCCTGTGGAGAGGTACTGTCTTCTTGAAGTCCTGCTTGTTAGCTATGTATTTTATTTAGTAATAGCTCCAAGATAGTAGGCACTTAATCCTGCATTTATTCTGACCTTTTGACAGTCAATTGCAAGGCAGAACACTCTTATTTAACGTACCCTTGAAAATATTTCCTTAGGCCTATAGAATTCATATTCAAAAGCTAAGTCCCACATGTGTGTATACTAATTAATTTTTGTGAACACCAAGGATGAGTGTTGATTTTCTATCCAAAGTTCTATGAATAGTTTTACCATTTAGGCAATTCTGATTTGTCTGGAAGTATGTTGACATGATACATGTATTAAACACTCAGGTCTGAATTCAGAAGAATGTTCCTCTGGAGGCAAAAAAAAAAAAAAAATCTGAGCCATTATTACTTTTACTTCAGTGGGAATCATGAGTCTCCTCAACATGATACCATTTTCTCAAAGCTGACTTTAAAAACTCTCAAACTCAAAGCCAAAATACAATGATATTTGTCAAACTTTATAAAAGCACTGGGAAACCTGGAAATGATGCTTAAATTATATGAACCTTAGAGTTTCTAAAAGCTGCATTCAAAATCATTAGAAACTAAGTTTAATAGCTTGCCGTGGGAACATCATTTGAAATTCACAAATCTAGAGAGAAAAATAAGAGGTATACTTTGTATCAGACTCCTGGTTATTAATTTATAGAATAAAATTGTAATTCAGTTTCTTAGTCATAGATACATATACACATGCACATATAACACACATGTGTATTGTGTATAAACGCATTATGTATCTATTAAATACATGTAAATGCTGTGTTTTATTCTTCAGTGTCACATATGTGTGTGTTTGGGTGTGTGAGAGCTTTTAAGTGGTAAAAAGTGATAAAAAGGGGCACCTGGGTGTCTTGGATGTTTGGGCATCTGCCTTAGGCTCAGGTCATGATCTCAGCATCCTGGGATCAAGCCCCATGTAGGGCTCCCAGCTTGGTGGGGAGTCTGCTTCTTCCTCCCTCCCTACCTCTCCCTCTGCTTGTGCTCTCTTTTTCTCTCTCTCTCTCTCTCTTTCTCAAATGAATAAATAAAATATTCCCCAAAAAGTGATTAAAAAACTGAACACAGAGGTTTTTTTTGGTGTGTGTGTGTGTGTGTGTGTGTGTGTGTTTAATACTACATACGACCTGTATAATGACTTTTTGAGCTTGGTAATACAGACACACACATACACTGTTGAAAATTTTATTTTGATTTTGTTAAAGAGAAGTCACTTCTGTCCGTATTTGAGGACACAACTGGTTCAAAATGAATCTTCCTCCTCAGTATAAATATGAAATACTCAAGTAGATATTTAAAAAGACCCTTGAAATTTAAATGCATTTGGCATAATATTATAGCAAAGAATTACATCTTAAAGCTTGATTTGTTCATTTTATGCATCATTTATTTTAGTTTCTCACAATTTTTAAGGAAATATTACTTTTAACATGTTCAGAATCATTTTCTCTTCTAACAGATTGACTACAGCAGTTTATGCTTCTGTTCGCACACTTTCAAGAAAGAAGAAAGTTATTAACCCACTGAGAATAAGAATTAGATCTGTTCTGTAAACATATTCTAAGTACACAGAGTTATTAGTGTTTCCTGATCAAGGGAACTAGTGTCCTGGTTATAGAAAAGAGGAAGTGAAGACTCGGAGAAGTAATTGCATTCTGTGGATGTTTAATGTATTTATCTATTGATCACTGGAAAAATTGCCCATACTCATCCATGTACAGGGTTTTTACCTGATAAGAAAATGCCATTCTTCAATTTTCAAAAAAGACCATATTAAATAAAACACTTGGAGTCACTTGATTTGCCTGGTTTTAGTTGTTAGAATATATTTAAAACTCTAAAAATCCACACAGCATTAGATAGTGATGTGTTCCTTTTAAATCTTTTAACAAACCCTTTAAAATTATTTACACAGCAATCTAACCTAAATATTTGGAAAATGCTTTACTGCATCAAAGCAACTTATGTCCTTACTATTCTGCTGTTTCTTGAACATAAGCAGCTTTCCCCCGCCTGAAGGCATTGTGCTCTCCACCTGCAAGGTTCTTACCTGGATCCTTCCACAGCTGGTTTTCTCATTTTACTCTACTCTCTGCTCAAATCTCTTTCCAGAGCTGACTTTCTTGACCACCTTACCTAAAATAGCATCTTCTGTCTGCTTCCTGCTTAATTCTTTTAAGCCTTACCTGCCTATATTTTTCCTTATAGCCATTATTATGACCTGGAGTTGAACTGATTCTCTTTATCAATTACATGAGAATAGGGACTTTGTGTCCTATAGTATTAATCTCTCTGAACAGTGCCTATTATATAACAGGTGTTCAAAAAATTAAAAAGGGGTATAAGCAGGGTGTGTGTGTGTGTGAAAGAGAGAGAGAGAGAAAGCTCTGCTGAATATTAAAAAAAAGTTGAAAACCAAAATATTTGGGCAAAGTAACAACCACATACACTTGAAGTCAATTTATGATTAATATGAATATAAAAAGAAAGTTGAAAACCAAAAGATTTGAGCAAGTAACAAGTACATACACTTGAAGTCAATTCATGATTAAATAATATCACACCCAAAATGACTGAAAAATGGATTCCTTTTTGCTCACAAGTAGAAAACACACTATGCTATAGATATTTTTAACTTGGAACAATAGAAATGTGTTATTTAAAACACTGAAATAAGCTTTATTAAGATAAATTCTATTGCAACAGTTAATTTAAAAGTATACCATCACACTAATTATTTTGAATTTGCTTTAAATAGAGACACAGTTAGCCATGAATTTGCATCAACCATTGGCCAAATGTTAATGGTCAGTTGCCTGTCTGTGGATAAATATATCTTCTAAAACAATCCCAGGCATTTGAACTTGTCTGTTTCTTTCTGAAGGTATAGTATGAACTGACAAAGATTTCATTAGGATAAAGGAGCAAAAGAAGCATACTGAATATCACCAAATCTATAGATGAGAATATTGTTTGCTTGCTTGTTCAAGGAATATTGTAGAAATATATGGTTACTTTTATCATCTCAAGTTACCTCGATAAAAGCATGTGTTAGAAAACTTCAGAAAGGGACGCTTGGGTGGCTCAGGTCATGATCTCAGCATCCTGGGATCGAGTCCCACATCGGGTTCCTTGCTCAGCAGGGAGCCTGCTTCTCCCTCTGCTTCTGCCTGCCACTCTGTCTGCCTGTACTCGCTCGCTTTCTCTCCCTCTCTCTCTGACAAATAAATAAATAAAATCTTAAAAAAAAAAAAGAAAACTTCAGAAAAATAAGGCAGTTTGTTAACAAACCACTTCAAGTTTCCTTTCTGTAGTTATTTGTGTTCTACTTGTCAGAACTTACCAGATATTTCCTTACTTCAATAGAAAAATACCCTTTCAAACATTATCTTCTCATAGTCGTCTACTGAATATTAAGTGTAAATGTGGTAATGTAATGCATGTTCCTGGCCAGCCTAATCCTTTAGAGGTTCCAGATGCAAAAACATGAAGATAAACTAGCATGGAGAGAGCTAATTGCTATTCGTTTTTCCCCAGAGAGAAAATTAGAGCATACTTATTCATTGCAGAGATTGTAAGCACCATGAGAGTAAAATCCATGTGTATACCCTGATCCCTTCTATCTACCGCATGTTAGAACTACCTCTGTCATACGGTAACAATTCAATATATCTTTGTTAGGTTAAAAAACAAAAAAATGAGTCTGTTTCAATGACCTCCCTCCCCCCAAAAGGAGTATAAACCACTGCTTGCCATTTAGGTATAACTGATAAGTAGTTAGTAATACAGTCTTATTTTTGTTCTAAAATGTGCCTGTTTTTCTGAACATGGTATTATAAAGCAATGAAATATATCAGCATGATAATTGTGTAATTGAATGAAGATTTTATAGTTTTCCTTAAGGAAAAACTACATTCTACCACTGACCTCTCAAGAGCAACAGAGTAGTTAGAATGGGAATAAGAAATAGAAAATATATATAAAGGTTCCTTCCTTTCAGCATGGAATAATAATGGTTACAGATTTTTCTAAAGGTATTACTTCAAAGGAGTCATTTATGTTGACAATAGTCACAAATATTGCTTCTTCCTATATTCAGTGGTTGGAACATGACTCTCTTATTCAGGAAGCCGTATAAGAGATATTTGGGTTGTGAAATCCTACATGGTAGTAGGATACTTTCTCATCCCTAGGTAATTTTTACTAATGCAGATATCAATTATGCCTTCAAACTTTCCAATATTTTGCCCTTGTGGGTTATGGGTAGTGTAGATTGTTTTTGTTTTATAGCCTTTGTTAGTGCATTTGTAGATTGCACTGAAAGAATCTGAGGAAATTACTCCATACATCAGCATTAACAGTGCAATATTTTAAATCTACATACTTTGCTAGTACACTGCACGGTACAAGCCAGTAAAGAAAAAAAGAGTAAGTGACTAACATTGGATCTGGAAGGCTGTAGGGCTAGAGCAAATATATTTTTGAATGCTTCTTGAAACTGAGCAACAGAAAAGGTAAAAAAAAAAAAAAAAATGGAAGATGAAACGAAACACAAACTCTCCCTTCTTCCAACCATCCAGATTCAGAAACATTCGCCACTCCTGACTTGGTGATTATTTTAGCATGATTTTTAAAATCAGTAAAACTAAAATAATTTTTATGCATGTAATGCTATTCTAAAGCTAACAAACCTTGAATGAAGTTTTCTTTATATAGGTGTGTTAAGTGTGAACACAGGAGGTTACATGGTACTTGTAAGTTAATTTACTGATTATAACTATAACAAAGTTTCCTTTAAGAAGTTGTATGGTAACATTTTGCAAGTAAAGATAATTTTATAGCCAAGATAAGGCTCTTCTTTCTTACCCAACCATGTATACAGCAGTCACTTTAACTGATCGCTACACTATTTCTAACCACGGCACAGGATAAATTCTAATACACTTGAATGCCATGGTGTTTAATTTTTATATCAGACTCACTTCACTGTCTATGCTTCCTTTTCTTATTCCCTCTTGGGTATGGATTGTCAGTACCATATAGAACAAACTATAGGAAATTTTATGACTCTTAATCAGGCAATGTCTTTCTCTTCAATGTATCATAAATTTCAGTGTTAAGAACACTTTCATGAAAAAATCAAACTTGTTATACTTTACATACTTCATAACATACTTTGTAAAATTTGCCTTACAATATCTTGCTACATTTTATTCAGATATTTTTGTGATACAAATTAAAATAAAATATGACTAATCAAAAGAATATGACCAAATTGCTTTGTTACATTTATCTTCTGAGAACCCCAACTGATCTCTGGAGAAACCTGCATTTGCTCCTTGTCACCTTCGGCAATCTCATTCTAAGGTTTTCTGCAGTATGGTCCAGTCTGCTTTTCCAGCTTATTTCTCTCTCCTTCCAAGCTTGACTTCTCTCCTGCCATACAAACTTATTACCAAGAACCCAAACATGCCCAGTGTTTTTTTCCCATAAATTTCCCTCCATAACTTGTATCTCCAACAGAGACACTTGATATTAAAACTTATGCAAAGAATGGTCATCCTACAAATACCATATGCTATTAGGGCTTTTGCTACTCTGTGGGCTTTAGTTTGTATACATGGAGAACTCATCATAGTCTTCCTTGTTTAAGAGTTATGAGTGGATTCAATATCCCTTCTCTTCCCTAATTCTAGATTTGAAATTATCGAGAGCAGAAATTCCTTCAGATTTCTCTTTTTTGTATGTAGAACAATGTTTGGCAAGTACTTTTCCCAAAGTATCCATCAGGAAAACATACTGAATATATATTAGGAAGGATTTGCATCAATTGCTTTGGTGAGGCCTTCACAGAATAAAAGAAACAAAGATAGCTGTTTAAATAGCTTGATGTTTAAATTAAGTGAAGTGATGTGATATTGTCAGCTGGACTTGATCTTCGAAGTACAAGTACCTACATTTTCTTTAAATAATGACCAGATTCAGAGGATGCAGGTTGAGTTTCCTCAGGTGTATATTATCTCCAGTATTGTTGCCTTGGTTCTTATCTCTAATACCTATCAAATATACATAGTCATCCTAAAAGTCTACATGGTGTGTGCATGTATATGATATTCTCTATGTATGTGTACATACATACACACACACCCCAGAAATAATAATACATGCATAATTAAGTCTAGAATAAACACCTAAAATTTAAGGATTTATTTACCTAAAATCTACTAAAATCAATCTCCTCAATTAAATTAATATTAATTGAAATAATCAAAATAGCATCATTTATGAGAAATTAACTATTAATGCCACAATTATTTTATTCCTCCCATATTAAAAATGTATTTTAAGGGGCGCCTGGGTGGCTCAGTGGATTAAGCCACTACCTTGGGCTCAGGTCATGATCTCAGGGTCCTGGGATCGAGGCCTGCATCTGCCTCAGCATCCCTGCTGAGCAGAGAGCCTGCTTCCCCCTCTCTCTCAGCCTGACTCTCTGCCTACTTGTGATCTCTCTCTCTGTCAAATAAATAAATAAAATCTTTTTTTTTAAATGTGTATTTTAAGAAACCAATATGAACAGTTTCTTTAGTTAAAATAGTATGTAATTTTTTATTATATACCTCTCGCAAATACTTCTGATCAATATTAAATAATGTAAAATTTGCTATTGTAGTAGATTATGTCTGATGTTAATTTATTTTCATGACATTTGCCTCTTTTTAACAAAGGATCATTAAAACCATGATATAGAAACAAACTCTTAGGATCATGAGTAATCTGTTATAACTTAACAGAAAATTCAGTAGAATTTTTTGTTTTTGTTTTTGGCTTGTGTATTCCTAATTCACCAAATCAATCAGCTCTTACTACCTGTTAAGATGGTAACCCTTGTTAGTCCCCTATCATGTAACTTCCATACTAAATACATCACACAATTAACTCTGCCTTTTTTTCCCATAGACCTTAAAAGAAAAGTAAATGGGTACCTAAAAGGGACAGAGGCTAAAGTTTGAGGGATAACAGGTATATATACCTGGGAGAGAGAAAAGGTAATGGTATAGAAGAATATATAATATTCTGCAGTCAGGCATTTCTGACATGGGAAATATCTAGAGTATATGCCCTACATGGCAAAATATCTCCTTATCCCTTTTCCTTTCTAGTGAGGACCACAAAATTAATTTAATTATGTAAGCTTCATATAAGTCTTTATGAAAATTGATCTAAATAAATAAATGCCATAGGAGATAATTAAAAACATTTTCATGTCTTATATAATAGCTAAACACTCTGCAACATCAAGTAACTTTTTCACTTGCATAGAAAAACCAAGCACAGAGCTGGCATTAAGTCTGTCTACAAGTAACTATAGGTCCACAATGCAATTACACCACCACAAATTGGCAAAGTGCATTTTTAGTGAGAGGTTCTTCAAGAGTTTAGTTCAACAGTCATTTATGTAGAACCCCATATATGCCAGGAAATGTATTAAGTACTATGAAGTAGAGATTGGAGAACTTCCATTGACATGGAGTTGGCAACAAAACAAACTTGAACATTACAGAGGTTTGAATTGGATAGAATTATGATTTAGGATTTTAAAGACAGGGACCTTTCTTCTACTTCTTTTTATTCCACACAATTCTTAGACTAGTACTACAGAAACTCAATATTTGTTGAGATTTGCCTGATTATAGAGTTGAAACTGTGGCTTTACTTGGGTCCACCTTCAGTGTATTGACAATAAGACTGGGATTGGCATTCAGCTAGGAGAAGGTCTATGTTTCCCATCAACCTCTACCAACCAAGTTTGCTATTCTTAATATAATTAAATGATTTCACTATATTGATATTTTAGTTCATGATTGTTAGTATAGTTAGAAATCCACATGTGATAGATGATATCACATAGAATACATTAAAGTCTGTTAAGGTGAATTACTATATGATTACTTCCTGATTTTCCCTATATCAAGAATATGAAAATGGTTATAATAAAATCAGTTTCTTTTCAAAAATGACACTACCTTAAACTAAAACTAAAGAGGAAATTACAATACTAGGGGCTTCTATGGCAAATACCACAATGACAGCACTGAGAAACAGTAAAATTTACTTGCCATTGTATGTAATTCCAAATGAATTTGGAATTTCAAATTGAAGGTGGGTTTCTTCAGTTGAGTTTCCTATGAGAGGGTCCAAAACTAACCATTTTAATCCCCATCTGGAGTTTTCCAAGGAAACTTGCCTAAGGAATTAGTTCTAAGAAATTAATCTTGATTATATTCTTTTTGTCAGAAAATTAGTTGCTATTCACAATGGACAAATAAAGGATTAAAGAAGAAAAGCTGAGAAAACAACTCACCCATGTTTTGCTTCACCTGTTCTGCTGTTATTTTATTCATTATAGCATTTCATGGATGACATGAGAATCTTTTTCAAACCCAGGTTAAATAGTATCAATTTTTAAATGAAATTTCATTGAACTGTCACCTAAATATCTAGTCCTAATTGCTTTCTCTAATGAAAAATGTACTAGAACTTAACTATACATTCCCCCTGTAATTTGATGGCTAGCCTCCCTTTTTTTCTCACATATATCTCAAGTTTTTTTAAACATCTTTTGAATTCTTTGAATAAATTATGATTTTATAAGATTATATTTTTGCTCATCTTAAATAATATTTTTATCAGAATTAGATGGTTGGTTCTTGCTTATGGAAATTTCTTTCTTAGGATCCATCCCCTTTGATCTTATCTATTTATCAATTTGGTTTTACCCATTGATGGGGGAATCTAATATTCGGAGTCTAATATTCTGAAACAATCTTCATACTCTCTTTCAGAATTGAAATCCCACTCTATTCTTTGAATTTCTTACAATGTACAACTCTACACATCTAAGAACTAACTTCTAAATTGTTTTACTCAGTTTATTGTTGTTTTAATTTCTAGAGCTTTTGAAATTCAAGTGCTATTCATTTAAAGAGTTGAAAGTACAACTATTTGCTTTATCTTGACTTTTGGGTTTTCAAGTCATCACATATCATCTTTTAGCCATCCCCATGGTATTTAGCTCTTAACTTAGACATTCAGTCAAATTTTGTAGGCTCTAATTAAGAGAAGATATATCTCTAGGCTTCCATGACCTCAGAGTTTTATTTCCTGCCTAATATAATTTTATGTGAATTATGTAGATGTTTAGAGTTAAAAATTATAAGACAAAGGTTTTCTACCTCTTACAAACATATCTTGGAGGTAATCTTATAATATTAAATCCTCATATGTAGATGAAACTGTTAGGTTGATTTGGGATTCTTTTGTTTAATGTAGGAATAATGATATTCAGGTAAAAGTTCCAGAAGTACTGATTAATTTTAAAAAGGTCATATGTTGAACATTTTTTGAAAAAGCTTCTATTTTTAAGGCTTCTTGTTCCTCTAAGATTAGATATATTCAATTACTTTTTTTGGTAAAGATTTTTTTAAAGATTTTATTTGTTTATTGGAGAGAGAGCAAGAGAAAGCATGAGTGGAGGGGTGACTAGAGGGAGAAGCAGTATCCCTAGTGAGCCGGAAGCCCCACCCAGCAAGCATGAATGAGGGGAGGGGCAGAGGGAAAGGGAGAAGCCGACTGCCTGCTGAGCAGGGAGCCCAAAGTGGGGCTCAGTCCCAGGACTTTAGAGTCATGACCTGAACCCAAGGCAGATGTTTTACTGAGCCACCTAGGAGCCCCTCAATTACTTTTTTTGAAACTCAATAAACTGACTAATCTAATCACTTCCTTATGCTAAGTAAGTACTGTGTTATCCCATTTTACAGATGAAGCCATTTAGATTACTTATTTGAATTGCTTCAGGGGCTACACATTTAGTAAGTGTTAGTGAAATAGCTAGAAAATAGATTTTCTACCTTGTCAAATCTATTCCAACACTACAGAGACTTTGTTGCTAGGGGAAAACAGGATTTCGGTATACACAGGACTGAATCTAGCTAGACCCTGGCTCCACCACTTACTAACTCCAAAAAAGTTTTAACAACTACTTCACCACATCCTTGTAAATCTGAATGTGATAAACATATGCAGTCTGCTAAAGGCAGTTTATTAAAGAGCCATTCTAATTATTTTTTTTTTTAATCATGCTGCATCTCCAGCAAAAGGCATATAACCACCCACAAAAACTCTCTGAAGAGGGCAGTTTTCATGTGAATGTCAAGGTCCAGGATATCTATGAACCAATGTGTATTGTTTTTATTTGTACACCGCACATTTACTAACTAGAAAAAGATAAAGATGATGTCTTGAGAGCAAGGTTTAACTAAGAAACTGCTTATTTTCTTTTTCATCTGTATGATTTTTCCCTACATGGATGTTAAATAGAGAAGACCCAGGACTACTCCTTAGTTGTGGTTTTGTCATACTTGGCTTTGAACTTCCAGCTTGGTACCTTCCTGTAGTGCTGAACTAAACTCAGAACACAGCACAGCACTAAAGCTGAGGCACTCAGCATAGAACTATAAAAATGTCCCACCCTATCCCAACATCCCACTTATTTGTCCCATGGCATTTTGCTGGGTTTGAATTTGCACCAAACCAAGGTTTAAATAAATTAAATGTTCTCTTTTAGCCTTAAATGTGTACATAGAATTGCTGCTACACTTTCCCTACCCAACCTTTAAAACTGGGAAATGTGAGTCAACTTAGTTTCATTTCTTGTAACTTCACCAACACTCTCTGTCGCATTAGGAATTATGCAGTTTTTATAGTTACCTTGGAGCCCTTTATAAAGATATTTGGTGGGCTTCTGCTTTTCATAAAACCAGCAAGTATGTATCTACTTTATGTAAATATTCACAGTCTCCAGTTGTTGGAGGACTAGAGTTTGTACAGAAATCAAAACTCTCTGAAAATAGTCTGGTTCTTTTATGTTTTCTCTCTCTCTCTCTCAGACCTTCCTCTTCTTTTCTACCCCATCCTTCCTACAGAGACATTAGTTCTGCCATCACTGACACACCAGCTTTCTTATAGGGGTATTGCAATCAGTAGTCTTACTTTCAAACAGAATTATAAGAAATATTCTGCTCTTGTCTGACAAAGCTGAGAACGTGGTCCTTGCTCACCTCATCTGTGGATCATGCTCAAATGATAAGCTTATTTCAGGCTGTAGCTTCCCATGCTCTTAAGGCTATTCAACTAGACCTTTCTACTTGAAGGATGGTATACCTTTCATCCCCATGATTGGTCTTTAGTACTTCTTCCCCAAAATGCCTAGGGAAATAGCCTGATGAGAAGAGAACAAGGTAGGCACTTCATGGAAGTCTCAGGATCATCCACCATGCTTGATGTCCAAGTCATTTTTGGTAGCTGCCTATCAGCATTCCAGTCCATTTTCTGACCTCAGTGTATCATGCCCCTCTCCCTCCACTGACCAGTGTTCATTGAGCACCTAACTCTTTTAGGAAATGCCTTATTTTAGGGAAACACAAATGCAAAGCCCACAGCCATCTCCAGTTGTCAATTCAAAATCAGTATAGATGGAACTGAGGAAAATAATGAGATCACATCAAAGTGAAAGTTAAATTATGTCTTATAGAATATAAATGCTCAACAAGTTTGTAGAAATAAAATGCATGAGGAAGCCAGTGTTAATTATCAAAGGCTTCATGGAGGTGTAAGCAATTATGCCTGGTGGATCTTGAATTAAATAGGTATTCGTGGAATTAACTGTAGATCCTAAGAGTTACTTCAGCTTTCTTTTCTCTAAGATAGGAAGTCCAAATTCTATGACCTTGTGGTAAAAGAACATTTATATAATCTCCTGCCATTTATGGCTTCTTTTGAATGCTCTCCACTTCTGTTTTACCTGAGGACTCTCAAGGTGGAAGAAGGGAGTGTGTACAATCACTTTGATAATAACAAAAAGAACAGATAAAGTTCTCTACATCTGCATGCCTGTATCAACGGTACACATAATGTCACTTCTAACATCAAAACCATAAATCACTTGCATTCTCTCTTCTATATTAAAGTCTCTCTCAGTGGGATTTATTTTCCATTACTTGAATCAATGCATTGCTCTTTCATTCATCTTCTCTATTTCTCTCCATTCCTCTTCATTTAAAACTCATATAAGGCTATTCTCTTCTACGAAAATGTTCACAGTTGCCCATTTTAATAAACAGAACCATATACAGAAATATTTAGATCTGGAAGGCACCTTGGAGAATTACCTTTTTCCACTGTCTCATTTCACAGCTGATAAAATTAGATTAAGTGATTTGTCTAAAGTCACACATTAGACAGAGGCAGAAGCAGACTAGGATTATAGGACACTAAATTTTACTTTTGTCAATATATAATTATTCATTCAGCAAACACTTATTCATGTGGCAAGCACTATTCTAGGGGTTGGAAGCCAATATTCTGCTCCTGTACACTCCTGATTCTGTAAGATTCATTCTTCCTTAGGTGTGCTGTGAGTTTCTGCTCTACCTTTTATTTTAATAGTTTTATTTCTTCATGCTTTGATAGTGTCCTTATCTTTACTCATTCCCAATTAGCTTCCCCAAGCTTCTCATTTAATTAATTCCCATCCTCGTTTTCAAGATACGAACTGGCTCTCCTGACTTAGCGCCATTCTGCCTCATTATCAGCCCCCCATTCTCAAATAATTATTTTGAATATGATGAAAATGTTAAACATGATTGAACCCAGTATGTCATTATTGTAACTGACTGCCAACAAATGTTTTCATATGTTTCGACTTGTGTAATAAAGTGTCACAACAGAAAATGAATAGACCCTTCATCCCTGTCCCCCTTTTCCAATCTCTGTTGGTAAACATTTGCTTCTATCATAATGAGGACAGGTTTGTCAAATTAAGCCTCCTAAATGGATGTCAATGGTTCAACACAAAAAAGAAAAAATAGAAATATTCCTTTGTCCTCAGTGTGGGGCAAAATATTTTGTCCTTCTACTTTTCTTTCAAGAAAAGTTCATATTCTGTACTATTGCCTTCCTACCATTCCTACCAGCAGCACCATAGGTACTGATAGTGACTGCATTTATTTGCAGAACATTCATTTGTTTACTTTATTCATTGATGCATTACTTGTCTTTTATTGCCTAATACTCACTGTTTTCCAGATAAATGTCACCATCTTTTATAGTTACATGCAAAACGATACAATCTTATGCTTAATCAACAAAATAACATAGCCACAGTTCAGTGAAATATTTTGTAAAGATACTGAAAAGTGGCACTTTATTTCTATTTTTTAAAGGTAGTTTTATAGTCTTTTTGATAATGATCATTTTTCTCTTTCATTAAAAACTCTCAAAAAAGTTCCAAGGATAGTATAAGAAGTTCTTATATGTCCTTTACCTAGGTTAACCAACTGCTAAGATTTTGTTCTGTATCATTTTCTCTGTCTATATTATTGTGTATATTCTATATATTATACCTATACTATAATACTATATATGTGTGTATATATACACAGTTCGTATATTTTTCCTAACTATTTAGGATTAGCTGGAGACCTGGTATGACTTATCCCAGTATTTTAGTGTATATTTCAGTATAATTCCTAAGAACAGGACTTTTTTTTTACACAGAACAGTTATCAAATGCATCATCTAATTCATAGCCCCTTGTCAAATTTCATCTGTTATAACATTAGTGTTCTTTTTTTAAAAAAGATTTTATTTAATTATTTGACAGAGAGAGAGATCACAAGTGGGCAGAGAGGCAGGTAGAGAGGAAGGGGGAAGCAGGCTCCCTGCTGAGCAGAGAGCTGGATGTGGGGTTTGATCCCAGGACCCTGAGATCATGACCTGAGCCAAAGGCAGAGGCTTTAACCCACCGAGTCAACCAGGCGCCCCAACATTAATGTTCTTAATAGCTAATCATTTTTGTCCTATTGGTCCAGGATCTGATCTAGAATCACGTGACATATTTAAGTGTCATGCAATGTTTTATTTTAGTGTTTAAAATCTTAAACTCAGTCACTAATGATCTGGATTGTGTTTCTTTTTAAAGTAATCTCTGCTTATTGACTGCTGTTCCAAGAATAAGAATTTAAGCCAAAAGATATCTAATAAAATCCCTTAGGATTAGTGATATCTGTGTTGAGGAAATGACACATCAACTTTGTAACTATTTTCTAACCACAAGTTTTGGCATTTCAGTAGGAAGAAGTCCAAGGAAAAGAACTCCGAGTTTATCCATAATTTGCAGTTTAGAGATTTTTATGCCATTCCAGTTGACCTGAGGCAAAGGGATAACGTTTACAAATGGCCATGTTGCAAGGATTCGCAGCACATACTTTAAATCTAACCCTAAATAAATATTCAGGTTAGTGATAGGTTAGTAAAAGCTCCATTCGAACCAATATTTTCATCAAAATGAAATATTTGAGATATTTTAAACAAAGTTTGGATATAAACATTAGCTATTTGTCATTCCTCAAACTGAATCTTTTTGAAAAAAAAATACAGCAGTGCATTTTAAAATATTGAACATAAAAATGAATACAAATAGTACCCTCCTCCCACAAAACAAGGATTTGTAATATTTATGCCTAAAGCATACAGTGTTTTGCTTAATTCTGTAAATAGAATTATGATTAGGGCCTCAAGGTACAGCGGTTTAATTTCTAGCTGTCATCAAGCAAAAGTAATCCCTAGGTCTCAGTTATTTTCTTTTTTCTCCATGTCAGGCCTGCTTCTAAAACTGGATTAAAAAACATGAAAGAGTCATCAGATTTATTGACTATGAATGCTCATACTGTTTTGTGAAAAATACATAAACCTACCTAAAAGATTCATCTTTTTTTGAAGTATCATATAAACACATCAAAGTACCAAGTCTCAATACCAGGAAACTGTCTGAATCAGACCTACTGATACCAATTACATAACTGAAAAGCCAGATAGTTTGCAGAAAGTGCAAAACCATCCTGTGCTATTTTCACTTTTTTCTTCTAAAATAGAGATGCTTATACATGCAAGAGACAGAAATTAACTACCAGAAAAATACGACGCACATCCATACTCAGTGCTGAGATTAAAAGTAAAATAGTTGTTTGTGCCCTACCGTAGAACAGGCTTGCCCATCCATCCTTGTGATAGATGTGCGTGCAAGTCCAAAATGAAATCCAATCCCTGCAGATGGCTCATAAGTCACAAAAACTGTTTAATCCTTCCCCAAGGGGAAGTCAACCCCTTGGTAAGTCTTAGTGTACAATAAATACAATGTCAAATATTCTCTTAGTTTTGTGGTAGAAAACTTTCGTTTATTGCAGCAGGTGCCCTCACCTGCAAGAGTTCTATGTCACTCTGGTTCCTTAGCATGTGCACTCATTGAATTTGGTTGTAGTTTTTGTTTTAGTAAGAAAAGTGTCAGTACACAGAAACTACATATAAAAATCTTATCTAAAATTGATTGTGGCTCAAAGTCGTATTTTAAGGGTCAGTTGGGCAAACCTAAATGCATTTTTACAGTGCTCTTTCTAATGGCTTTTACTAGAAAACGGTTGAGTTTCAAGCAGAAATAAAATGAAAGCAGACCTTGGAGGCTTAAGCATTGAACAGATGCAGTAAATGCAGCTTTGGAAATATAGCTGTCACTTCAGATCTTTTATGCTGAGTACCCATATGCGCCAATTGCCAGAGCTGCTAGGATTGTATCTGTGTAGTTCTGCTGAAACTGGACACTGTAAGAACTCTTAAAAACAGAATAACATGCCTATTATGAACCTATTTCTAAATATTTCATTCTTTCTTGGTTTTCATTGTACCTAAATTTTTTGAAGATTAAAACTGATGAGAACTTACATAAAAAGGTACTTGTTTCTAGCACTATGAAATTTTTTCATTTGTGAGTTGCTAACTTGTCAAAAAAAATCAGAAATTCTTGACATCTTTATTACATTAAAGCAATTCCTGATATTGACTCAGGAAGGATTTTATTTTCTTACTCCCTAAACTAAAAGTTGTACCTTTTTTTTAATGCAGTGATATGAAATTATTTTTCTCTTTATCCCTGATGAGGGGGATACACACACACACACACACATATATATACATATACATATACATACATACATACATATTTGACCCTTGAACACCATGGGTTTGAACTGCATGGGTCCACTTTAATCTGTGGATTTTTAAAAAATATATATACACTACTGTGTTGTACTGCCAATGTATTTTCTTAACATTTCTTTTCTCTAGCTTACTTTATTCTAAGAACGCAGCATATAATATACAAAATCAACTGTTGATGTTATCGGGAAGGCTTCTGGTCAACAGGAGACTGTTAGTCAAGTTTGGTGGGAGTCAGAGGGCATACAAGGATTTCTGATTGTAAGGGGGGGTGTCAGTGCCCTTCACCCCCACATTGTTCAAGGGTGAACTGTAATCATATCAATACTAAACATAGTACCATGCACTTAATTGGGTAATAATTATATAATTTTTATATGATTCTTTTTAATAATGTAATATTCTCTAAAATGTCTACCTAGATTAGTATTATTTCATTTTTCAAGTTGAAAAACTATACCAGAAGCATAATTAACTTGTCACAAAAATGAGTGTATAAACTACTCACAGAATCTTAATCTCTAACACTTGAAACCAACTTTAAAATCCGTATGTACTTATCATATATCATATATACTAAATATACAAAATATTATTTTGTATATATACACATATATATCAAGATTTCTAAGTAGAAATACTACATAATAAAATTAATCAGTTATAATTATGACAATCTGAAATGACACTGAACTATGTAGTCAACTAACGAGTGCATATGTTGTTTTCCTTTTAGAGAAAAAGAATCTGAAAGGACAAAATACCCCAGGATTCCTAACAGAACAGTAAGTACTTTCATCATACAAGACTATTACATTCTCTACATCTATACCTATAACATTCTATAAAATCAGAGGATCTTTCAAATTTCTTTTACAGAAACATTCACCTTTCTATTTTCTAAGATAAGAGATTAATATAGTAAGCAAATGGAGCCTTCTAAAACTAAATCCCAATTTAATGGAGTAAACTAAAAATAATTTATCCTATAATCCTCTTAAATAAGAGGGCAAGGTAATTCTTGTGATACATCTATGTGACAGAAATGTTTATGCTGATTCCACCATATCTTCTGACTAGCATCATATCATTTTAAATTCTAAAGAAGGAAAAATTAAGTAAAATTTCATCAAAGTGTCTCCCGTCCTATGTGTGTGCTAGAAAATTTATTCAGTTTGAACAAAATCTGAAACAGAATCAAGATGCTTGTTTTGTTTATAGTCATTAAATTAGAATTGCCAAGAAAAATGGTAACCATCTGTAGGCTTTAAATCTATACTATAATCTCATTAGTACATTTTTTTCTAAACTCCTCACAACTTAACTACAACATGTTTTTCTTTACATAGCTATTAATTGATAGTAAAAATTTCTTTCTTAAATATGTTTCTGTGAAACAAAGTTAATATTTTGATACCATTTCTTATGTTAGAATTGGTAACATTATGATTTCCTAGGTACAAACAATTATAAATTTTAAATACATGAATATAAAAAATAATAAAGGTGGAAAAGTCCATGTTGATGAACCATGTTATATCACTTTAATGCCATAATTGTCTTGAGATGAGTTTGCAAATTCAATTCCAGGTTGAATTTTTAAATGATCATTGATCATTTAAATGAGTCATAGATATTTGTTTACATTCTTCATACAAAAACCAGGTAATATTTATCATACCCACTCACAATTTTTTAGTCGTCTTATAATTTCACTGTGAAGAGCCAACAATGGCTGTTTTTCTGATCTATCCTTAAGTGATTTTGTTTATTATTCAGCTGTGGCTTATATAACTTGCTTGATTTGAATTGTACTTTTCATAATTATATTGAAATAGGATTTAGTATGGCATCCTTTGGAGAGAATCGATTCAAGTAATGAGGTCTTTGCTCATTTGGAATAATCCTAGGGAAAATAACATATATATTTCCAAGGAAGAAATCGTGCATCTTCTTGGTGTGTTTTGTGCTTTGTGGTAGTTCTTCTTTTTAGCCTTTGTATTTTATTTAACAAGGACATGCTAAATGACTCACAAATAACTGTAAGGAAAAATGACTAACTCTAGTCCCAATTTAAAAGGCATAGTTTATGCCTTAATGATTTTATAAAATATTTATAAAGAGAAATACTCTGAATTACAATAATATTGTCAAAACATTATAAGTATCTTAATATAATAGGTCTCATCTTCCAAGGAGTTCATTACTTAAGTGTGTCAGTACATAACGTAAATAATGATATGAAGTGAAGACATTGGATAATGTAGCGACTATTTTTCTTGACTTTATAGAATATGTGTCTGTGTTGCAAGCTCATGAATAATAAGTTTGTACAATTTGTATTTAAATCAAGCCTTATTAATTGAAAATTTTTAGCATAGGAAAACCATACAGACCTATAATTTTGCCTCAAAGCCCATAGCTGAAGAACAATTTGGTAACTGATTAGAATTTTACAAATTATCTTTAGAGTTACATTGCACTTATATTTCACAAAAGTTTTTGTGCTTAAGAAAGATAAGAAAAATAAGGAAAGGACCACTGAAAATTTTAAAACAGTAATTTTCCTCTGGATGACTGAACACTCAGTGGTACTTTCAAGTACTTGAAGGGTCAGTTCTCTATAGACTGAATTAATACACTGGATAATACTAATAACCAAGAGGATGCATTAAAAAAATATTCAGATGCTCAGACATGCTTCTCAGAAACTATTCACATTATCTTAGATCTGCTAAACCTCTCTAAATACTACTGGGAGTTGATGTTCTCATTCAAAGCATGATTATTATTAACAATCTCTCTTTCTTGATATACCAAATAGAACAAGAAGTTTTCAGAAGAAGTGTCCTAAGAGAAATAGATTTTAACTAGGAAAGTATTCTGTGATTCACTAGTAAATAAATATAATTTGCAAATGCCCCTCACGACTTTCAATTAGTCAAACTCTTCTCCTTTTGAAGTAACAAGTTCTTATAATCAAAAAGTAGCATTGGTGGTATAGTGGTGAGCATAGCTGCCTTCCAAAAAGTAGAGGGGTATGTGTGTGTGTGTGTGTGTGTGTGTGTGTGTGTGTGTGTGTGTAATAGTAGCATGGAGTTAAGAAAAAAAATGTATCTATCTGGTGTACTATGTTCATTTTACAGACACTACTTCCTCTAATATCCTCATTTATAAAGAGCCAGATAAGTCAACTCATTTATCCAAGCTCTCTTATCTAATGACAGAATCAAGAGAAATTCTGAATTAATTAACTATCCACTATCTTTTTTTGCCTGCCATATTAACTATGAAAGTACTTCCGTATAAATTGAGGGTCTCTGATTGGTTCAAGAAACTTGCTCTCAAAGCTTAATTTTTTTTCAACTAAAACACTAATCCAATTTTGTACTATCTGCCTATAACTGTATCTTAATACAACTCATTAAAATGATGTTTATAGTAGAAAGAATTATATACACAGAGAGAATCTAAGTTTGAGTCTTGGCTTCACCCAACTCCCTCTCTCATAGTGAGGAGTCCTGGAGCATATGGGGAGATCACACAGCTAAAAAACTACCACATCATCATCATCATCAATAACAATAATACATACATACACTCTGTCATCAGCAATAGTTAAGCAATTACCTCTTTGATGCTCTGTTTTCTCATTTGGGTAATGGGGGAGAAAAATGCCAAGTCTACTTCTCAAGACTTTCTGAGACCAAATTAGATACATGAGTGTGTAGTGATGTTTAATTACAAATTTTGGTTATTTGATCATTATGGAAAACCTTTTATTGCTGTAAAAAGAACTTCCTTTTCTATGAAAATTTGCCTTTGTTGTTCTGGGAATCCAATAAATCATTTTACAACAGTGTACTGATGATGAAACTAAAATTGTTGATTGCTGTCTGTTCTACATAATGGTCCTCCAGAAAAAAAAGTTCCCTTTCCTTGAATCTATCTATAATTTACCCTTCATCCTGATTAGCTTTTTCATCCATAGGCCTAAGATGAGTTCTTATATAAAATAAGGAGAGTTAGGAAAGTAAAGGGTATATTTTTTGGGTTCTTTGTCTATGTCAGATGCTCTACTAATCTAATATAATGACATTTCATTTAGTTATCAAAATAACACTTCTGATGTTATCACAGTGTTGTAGATAAATGAAAATGAGAACTGAAATTTTTATAAAGTTAGTCTAATTAGTAGGCAACAGAATTACCATTTGAACTCAGGTCTGATTACCCCTTTCCAGGTTATCACTCTTAACTAAACACATCACAATTGGTGAAGGCAAGGCATAGTGCATTTTCCTATATGAATGATGGAATGGTGAGAAGAGATAATACTAAAAAATAGATCTTTTTAAAATGTGATTGGGCTATGCAAAATATTTGATGCACATATAATATCACTTTTCTTTATCACTTATCAATAAACATTAAATTGGATCATGCAAAGTTGTTCTTCAGATGCTAAAATTAAACCAGGGTAGGAGAATTTAATTATTTAAGACAACTATCCTTAGATAGAAAAAGTAGAAGCAAAGTTGAAACGGATAATAGCCATAAGTATAAAAGCTCAGCTAAATGAAAAGAATTATATTCATTTTGTTTATAAAGGATATTACCACAAAATGGATGCTTATAATTTGTACTTCCTAGATATTTTATGCTTACTACATTATCTAGATTTATTTAATAGCTGCTGTTGAGTACCTACTTTATACATTTTCCCAAGTGTTGGAGATACAGGAATAAACAAAGCACAGCCTCTGTCATCAAGTTAGCTTATAGTTAGTATGACTACAAATACTGGACTATTCATTTTATATAGATAATAATAGTATTTTGTCTTATAATAATTAATAATAGACTATCTTTTTAAGATATTCACGTGATTCATCACATCATGTTTTTATTTAACAAATGATTGACAATCTTGTCACTTTCTTTGGGCAACTGGGTAAAATGGGTTTCCACAATGATTATTATTTATGCTAAGGCTAAAACAGATCAGATTTCATGACTTAGGTACTTCCGAGGATATTAAAGAATGATAACTCACTTTGTGTTCAAATTCCAGCTTCACTACTTAGTAACTATGGGATGTAAAGCTATTTAGTAGACCTCTAGATGTCTTAATTTCTTCAGTGAGTCACTTGAAATAGTGTTATTTTGTTGATGGTAGGTACTATATAAAGTTAGTTACTATATATTAAGGAGGGCACGTATTGCATGGAGCACTGGGTGTTACACACAAACAGTGAATCACGAACACTACATCAAAAACTAATGATGGACTATATGTTGCCTAGCCTAACAATAAAAAAAAATTTAGCTAATACAATTACTGATATAATTCTGTCCATTATTTCTAGAAACAATCTGATTTGGATACTCCCATTGATATTTGTCTTTATTTTGTTCTGAAAACCTTATCATCTCTCATGACTCTAAAATATAACTTGTACAGTTATGAAAGAGATAAAGTAGAAATATTTAAAACCATATAGTTGATCTTAAAGCATATCATGTAAAGTCTCCAGTTAACAAAAGGTTAAAATGTATGATTTAGCTATCTGAATAATTTATGCTAATCTTGATCTGCTCTAACATTCTGATTTATTCACTTATTTGTCTGTACCAGGTCATTATTTTAGGTTGCATTATTTATTTTTGTAATTTAGAGCAGTGGCAGTGGACAAAGAGCTACATTCAAGTTCTATTTCTGCCACATTGTGACTATATGACCTCAGGAAGACAATTTGACCTCTTTTCCTCAATGTCCTTATCTATAAAAATGAAGATAATAAATCATATTTTATAGGTTCATACAAAATTCCATGCATGTTAATTATTGCTTATTACAGAAGTTTGCAAATAGTAGTAATAACATTATAAGCAAATAGTAATTTGTTTGTTATATTTGCTACTAAGGATATCTCCTTTGAAATATTAAGGGGGCATCCTTTTAAAATTATAAAACATACACAAGTCTACAAAGAATAGAGGAAAGCAAGTGTGGCAGAAGAAAGAAGATACGTGGAGGATGATTAGAAATCTTAAATGCAAGATAAAATTTGGTTCTGATACAGTAGAATGTAGATATGCTCTGGGAGGGGTCCACCATGAGCCCTCTCCTTGAGGACCTCTTCCCCCTTAAAGCAAATACTAAAATTAGACATGGTCTATAGCATGATTCCTCTTCACAGTGGTTAAAAGGAAGACTTGAGACATTTTTTGACAGTCTTCATGGCCCTAGAGGTAAGCTGAATCAGTCATTATCATGTGTAGGTTACCAAAAAGTACATGAAATTACATTAATTTACTTACTTCAGAATCACGAATAGGGTCATTTTCTCAGAGAAAATAAACCTAACCAAACTATAGGTTCAACAGGCTTCCAGAAATAAAATATATTCAACGTATGTTATTACATAAACCATTTTAAAGGATAGTTTTATGCCATTGCATGGCAAAATGGTACATTCTCCTTTCAAAATATTAAATAAAAATTTATATATGATATCTGAAATTGAAATCACAAGATTTATTTTTTTCACCAAGGAAACCTTAGAAAACAAAAGTGCTCATTTTGCTGTTTTCCCTATGGTAAAGAATATTTTATGAATTTTTTCTTCAGTTTACTTCAATTATTTTCTGTTATGTATCTTTTATTTTAATTGTCTTTGTTGTTTAAGTCACTCTTTTGCAAGTACCATAGATTCTCTTTACAATACTAACATGGAATATCAGTAGTAATACCACTCCCTCTTTTAATGTCAAATCTTGTTCTGCCTCTAAACATAAGCATATCCCAATCTTAGTAATAACCATTTCTATGTCAGCAAAATGTAATTTGCAGTAAATATCTTATCATTTTTCTCCTCTTTAAAATTTAATCCTTATATAAACTGCAGACAATTTTCTGTTCTAAAATACAAAATATCTGGTTCAGCATATGTTCCATTGTACATTTGAGCAACTTATGTCCTGGTATTATGTTTAATATAAATTGCTTAACCCTGATATTGTTTTTATTCTCTACTTCCAAAAAAATCCTGCCAAAATCTGTGTTTATGAATTGGTACAAAATGTTTTGGAGTAAGGAAATAATGCCTCCAAACGAATGCTCAAAATGCATTTGTTTTGCTACCTCAATGACCCCCAAAGCGATATTATCTGAATTTTCAATAGTCTGAAATGTCTAGTAAGAAATAACTCTTAGCACCAGTTTTGCGAGTTGCTCAGGGTTTTTGCTTATCCATTTCATGTTTGCATCGAGCATAGATACAATTTGCTATAACCTCTCCTGGGAAGTTATTTATTTTTTATTAGGAATGTAATGTTTGAACTCTGAAAGATTTAGCCTTGGATTTTCCTTCACTTTTGGACTTTAAAATACTTTTTTCTAATTTTAGAGACAATTTCCTTCATGCCTTCAAATTATGTCTTAGACCATTACATATATGCTGGTATTTACTTATTTATTTACCTGAATTAGGTCTGTTAACATAATTCTAGAAAAGTGGGTTTGTGTAATTGTATAATTATTAATGTATCCATTAGTTTCAATTATGGTAGGATTTGCACAATTATCAATATGTTTTACAAAGGCAAAGCCAAATTTGTCATTGAGACAATGAAAATAATAGAGAAAATACAGGCAGTCCTCAACCTATGAAAGGGTTATAGAACAAGATACATTTTAAGTTTTTTTTTTTTTCTTTCCAGTTCATAGGATAGATATTTGCCCAGAGGGTTGCACAAACAAACCCATGAAAACCCACAGTCTGCACTGAATCATGGTATTTGCAGGTGTGGGGATGAGATAGGATGAGTGAGAGGAAGACGGGGCAAAATGTTTCTTCATTTTTGCTGATATTCAATTGACCCTGCCCAAAATGTAGACAATAAGTTCAACTGCCTTTCCACACTGACTTATTTTCTAACCTTTGCCTGTTTCCTGATGTGATTCTGCTTCCCAACGGAGAGTCTCAAGCTGCCATTTCTTTAAACCAGACTTGGCTTCAAATTTCCCAGCCCAACTTTTCTCTTGATAATGCCTCAGGGTGACTGGTATGAGATAATGTCCAAGAAAAAAGGAATGGAGTCAATTTATACCAACCCTACATTCTCCATGCCCTCTCCCTAACCCCTCATACACAATTATTAAACCAAATAAGCAAATGACAGATTTTCAGCAGTCAAGATCCTGAAAGTGAATTTAGGTCATATGGGTGGAGATACTTGGGGATAGGAACCACAGGTTCTAGAAGCAACATTCCTGCACTACTCTTTACATTTCCTTCCAATCCTCTATGTAGGAATCCACAGTTCCTTTATTTTAATACCTACAAGTTTTCCCAAGGGGTTTTGTGAGGCTGGTGATAGAAGGTCTGTAAATTAGCTACAGTAGCCTAGAAATCATCTGTGCTTTTTTTTTTTGTCTCTTTTAATCTAAAGTCCACAATTAAATATTATTTGTCTCCATTTTAATTTTTTAAATTTAAAAGAAATTTATCCCCAATATAAAATGATCAATTCATGAAGTAAATATTTAAGTGCCCCTTCCATCTGAAGGAAATACCTTTATTTTGTACCATTACCTTTGTCAGCTCAGTCTATAATGAACTATCACAGGCTGGGTGGCTTATAAACGATAGAAACTTACTTCTCACAGCTCTGGAGGCTGGAATTCTGAAATTGGGGTGCCAAATGTGGTTGTGTTCTGATAGGAGCCTTATTCCAAGTTGCAGATTTCTCATGCGGTAGAGAGAGGGTGTGAGAGAGGTCTCTGAGATTCCTTTTATAAGACCATCATGAGAGCTCCTCCACTCTCCTGATCTCATCACCTCCCAAAGACCCCACCTTCAGACACTATCACAGGGGTGTTAGGATTTAAGTGTGTGCGATTTAGGGGAAGGAGGGAGAGAAGACATTCAGCCCCTTGCAGCTATCTATACCACCCGTCTTATCTGACAACTGAGATCAAGGCTATCATCTTCAAATTTTAACGTTTAATATTTATTGTAATTATGGTTATAAATATATGCTTTTTTTAATTTAAAGACTTTATTTGAAAGCATGAGCAGGGGGAGGGGCAGAAGGAGAGGGAGAAGCAGGCTTCCCACTGAGCAGAGAGCCCAATATGGGGCTCGATCCCAGGACCCCGAGATCATGATGTGAGCCAAGGGCAGATGCTTAACTGACTGAGCCACCCCAGAGCCCCTAAATATATGCTTTAAACAGTCATTCCACTAGTGTTGATCAGACAAATGTTGTGCTCTTTTTGGGCTGGCATCAACAATTATGGAGGTGTCACAGTGATACCAGACTAGCCTATCACACCTGATTTTGCCAGACTTGTGCGGCAGCCCCAACCAGCCCATACACCTGTCCTAGTGTTACTACACGGGAGGGACAATTAGGAACTGAACACTTACTTCCTTCTGATGCTTTACATGTACTTTCCCAGAGAAGATATATATATTCATATTTCATAAATAAGGGATTCTTAGAGGCAAACTAACTTCCTCAAGGTAACATAGCTTATAATTTTTGAGCCTGATGTAGACTTGGGTCTATGTAACGCAAAAAATTCTCCTCTTAGACACACAAATTCTCAGACATACACCACAATGATGTTTTAAGAGTTTCTCTTTGCATGAGAGGGTGAAGTCCCTCAGTATGGCAGGCAAATCAACTTTTTATCCCAGACCCTGGCACAGAGTATGTGCTCAAGGCTAGTTGAACCAGAATGATAGACTCTGTAACTCAGATCTATCATAGCATTGGCTTTATCCAAAGTTCTCTCTTCTCTTACTTATCTTCACTTAAAGCTAGCTTTATCTACCTCCCCCAAACACTCCATTACAATAAGCTTTTATTTTCAAGAGCTATGGTTTTGGCCTTAGACAAATCTATAATATGTTTTTGACCTTTTTAAAATTGTGATAAAATGTACATAAGATTTACTGTTTTAGCCATTTCTAAGTGTACAGTTTGATGGTATTAAGTACATTCACACGCAAAAAAAAGTACATTCACACTGTTGTACAATCATTACCAACATCTACCCTCAGAACTCCATCTTTCCAAACTAAAATTCCATATCTATTAAATAATAACTCCCCATTCCCTCTCTCCACAGTCCCTGGAAATCACTATGCTACTTTCTGTCTCTATGAATTTGACTATGATAGGTATTTCATATAAGTAGAATCATCGAGTATTCTGTGTCTGACTTATTTCACTTAGCATAATGTTTTTAATGTTGTAGCATGTGTCGGAATTTCCATCTGTTTAAGTCTCAATAATTCCTTGGTATGTGTATACTCTATTTTGTTTATCCATTTATCTATAATTTATGGAATGATATAGTTGTCTTAAGTGGATTTTTTGCCAATTTCCTAACTAAAGATGTAAATGTAAAACTGCATTTTTACATACTCCTAGGACATCTCTTTTTTTATCATAAACTCTAAAGTCAATCACAGAAAACTAGCTCAGTATAGGCAATCAGTAAAAGACTTAGTTGAGTTTAAGGTAATTAAGGGTTTCTGAGTCACAAATATGCCACATTTTAACTGCTTAGATTAGAATTAGCCTGTCTTCATTTAATTATCTGATGTTTTTGTAGTCTACTGATCTTTAGAAGATTTGCAAAGATAGAGGTATTTTTAAATTGCCTTTTCTCCAAAAATAAATAGAATAATAGGGAGGGGATTGTTGGTTCAAAATGGAAATACTAATTTATAGTCTTCAACTTTTCTAATACTGCCACTTAACTTCTCATCTGGATTATGAAATATTATTCCTCAACAAATACTGGATGAATCTTAAATCTTAAAGTAAGTCCCTTCATATTTTCAACAAACATTCCTATATATTTACTAATAATTCTATAACTAGCATTTATTGAATGTCAGATACACACACATACATATGTACATATCATCTCTATATATCTTCTAATAGACAAGATTTATCCCCATTGTACAGATAAGGAATCTGAGGATAAGAAAGATGAAGTGATTTTCACAGTTAGTAAGTGTGAAAGTTGGATTTGGAGATCAGGACTTCTAGAAGGAGAAATGTTGCTTTCTGACACCTCACACTGTCTCCATGGTAGAGTAATTCACATTACAGTGGGATGATTGGACATTCTTGGAAGCCAGCAAGTGGACGTGGCTTAACACTGCCTGAAAACTTTACAAAGGAAAGGACATTCCATGGTGACCTGACGTGACTTCCTGCCATGCTGGTTTTCCATGTCTCTTAGGTGAGCCTCGATAGTATGATCCGTAACATTTTGTTATTTTCTGGCCCACTGGGCGAGGCACCAAACCCCGCTTCCCAAGGTCTATGTTCCTTTAAGTTACTGTAGTGAGGAAATTTCACAGTGCTGTCATGCTTTTGGTTAATAGAGTTTTGTGTTTTGCTTGGGAAAGACTATTCTGATAGTGTCCTATTGATTCAGATGTTTTCTGACAGTAGCTGCCTACCAGGTTTGCCTTCATTGACTTTTCAGTGTTCTGTTACAAATAACTTGCATGTACAATTTGATATTGAAGGACACAGAAGGTTCCCTACTGAGCATGAAGTCGGAGCAGCCCTGAGCATGGGGTGGTGAGTGCTTATTATCATTCTGAAAATCACCCACTTGTCTGGGACTGCTGCCATAAAAGAGCTGTGTTTTCTATTATTCTTTTTTCTTGTCCTCCTTGTTTTGTTTTTCCAGACATTCCAATGCACCTCTTATTCTTTAAAGGTTTAAACGTCACTCTTAGAAATCCTCCATGCTCACTGCAACTTGAAACTACCTCCCCCAAACACTCCATTACAATAAGCTTTTATTTTCAAGAGCTATAGTTTTGGCCTTAGACAAATCTATAATATGTTTTTGACCTTTTTAAAATTGTGATAAAATGTACATAAGATTTACTGTTTTAGCCATTTCTATGAGCCTGTAAAGCTCATTTCTTTTTGCAACACCACACTTTTATATACCAGTGTAGAGAATCACTCCAGAAAATCTTAAATTTATAATCCATGTTCTTCAGATTAACAGTATCATGTCTTTTGCTTGGCAAGCCAAACTCAATGACACCTAGGCCATGTTGTCATCTAGAGAGAGCAGAGTCAGTGCCCAAGAGCCATGTGCCACATTGCATTTCCTTGCATTAAAAATTGTGGGTTATCTTTAGTCTAATGCTGACTTTCTACAATGAAAACAATAACCTTTAACTAATAAAACAATGTCTGGTACATAAAAGGTTCTCTAAAAAAGTAATGGAGAAGAGTGAGGCAAATTTTTACTTCTTTATTATTATTGATGATTTCCAGCTCATCTTGTTTTGGTCGATTTCCCTTACATATCCACTAGCTTAGAAAAGCAACTGTATTTTTCAATTTGGTCATTCTTTAGTGTCCTAGTATTAATAAGGGCTACTCAATCCACATTAATATGTCTTTGAAATCTGAATAAAACCTTACAAATTTCAAACATAGATAAGGAGTACATAATGCATAAGTTTTATTTGTATATTTCCTCGATGCAGTCAATAGAATATGCTTGTAGATCTTATATCCATACAATGGAAGAAATTTCTGCTATGACAAGCCAGTTAAGTTTTAAGATTCATCCCCCAGTTTATAAGAATAAATATTTTTATTAAAGAACATTCTTTGAGGTGTCAAGAGCATGTTATAGATGTTGGATGGTTTTGAAGGGGCGGGGGGTGGGAGGGTGGGGGAGCCAGGTGGTGGGTATTGTGGAGGGCACGCATTGCATGGAGCACTGGGTGTGGTGTAAAACTATGAACTCTGTTACGCTGAAAAGAAATAAAAAAAAAAAAAAAAAGAAAGTAACTTTATGTTATGAAAATCAGAACTCATGCCTATCCTTTCTTTCAAATGTCCCTCCATACAAATATACAGTCCTTGTGTGTACTGAATTCTTAAAGTTGACTTTAAACACTGCTTCCTGTATTAAGAAGAAAAATAGAGTCATGGAACTGTGGAATTGGAATTTGGAGATATGTACTTTAATGCCACTTAAATATTAAAAGTATTAGGAAATTATATCAATAAGTAGCCATTTTTGAGAGTCAGTGCTAGATCATTTTTTGATCAATGTTAATTAACTATTAAGCTAGTTTACTCAGAGTCCCATAGAGAAAAATTTCCTATAAAGCTAACATCATATAAAAACTAAAGTTTGGGGCGCCTGGGTGGCTCAGTGGGTTAGGCCTCTGCCTTCGGCTTGGGTCATGATCTCAGGGTCCTGGGATTGAGCCCCGCATCGGGCTCTCTGCTCAGCGGGGAGCCTGCTTCCCCCCCACCCCTCTGCCTGCCTCTCTGCCTACTTGTGATCTCTGTCTGTCAGGTAAGTAGATAAAATCTTTAAAAATAAATAAATTAAATAAATAAAAACCAAAGCTTTCCAAACAGTTTTATGTGAACTTTGAAGCAAATAAGTAACAAAATGCGAACACAAGCAAGGCCACACAGATGATTCTTTCCAGCTGTTAGCTTGAAAGGAGACCTTGTAGATTTGGTGAGTTTTCCAGGCAAACCATCAATATCAACTGCACCCTCATGCTCAGCGATGTAAAAAGGCAGAGGGAGAAAGTCAAGATATGGACATCAGGTCCTAGACTTGAAATATTCACTTAAACTTCCCCAATTCCTTATCTTAGTGTATACTCCCCCACCCAGGACCAAACTTCCCTGGGCGGCAAACAGAGACTCAGAGAATATGCACACACCCTAAGCCAGAACTGATGTAGACTATGTCATGTACCTCCACATTTCAGGGTTGAGTATAATCATTTGGCATTATCACTTCTATACTGATATTCACTAAGCATACACCCTTGCAGCAAGCCTGAAAGAGGAAGGCAGGAGCACAGATCATGCCTAGAGCCCCTGCCATGCTTTGGGGTTTGTTCTTATTAATTTGAGTTGTAGCTGCAAAAAGCCAGGCCAGAAATGACCTTTGATTATTTTATGAAACCCAAACACACTTGTCAAACCCAACCATGCAGAACGACACAAATTAAGTCAACTTTCACTCTGGTTTCGTGCCAAATGGAATGAAGCCTCTGGTGGGTTGGACAGCTCTATTTCCTGCTTTCAATTTCAGAGAGTCCAATTAGTAAATCAAACTTTCAAAGGCTGTCTAAAATAATTAATTAGGTCATAATTACTCAGAAGCATATTTTATAGTGTACTCTAATCTAGTATCTGGTCTAAATGCTTGAAAAGGGTATCAATTTCATTATTAAAGAATTAATTATAATTGGGCCTAATCCTTTGGTGATAGAGGTTGAAAAAAAAATACTCTAGGGATAAACTGTTCACATATGTGAAGTAGATAAATTCTTCCAGAACTCAAGAGCTAGTTGAGTTCTAGAATTATTTGCTTCTTCCTTTGTTAAAACCTTACAGACTTTTCCCAACAAATAAATGCCTCATAGGAAAAAGGGCCCTCTGTCTGAAAGTATTTATGATGTTTGGACAACTCATCTTCCTCTTACTCTGTCCCAAACATTTTCAATAATCAACATATTTGTGTCATAAAAGACGAAGAGAACATATGTGTTGTCGGCCACTCTACCAAGGAGTTTTTCCATTTTATCTCATTGAATCTAATAATGTAATACAGTAATTATATAGTCCTATGAGGGATATATCATTTTTACAGGTTGAGGAGCAAAGGTTCAGGGAGACCGAATGATTTTCACCGAGCTAATAAGGGCAGAAACTGGAAATTGAGTTCGGGACTATTTCATTCCATACCTCACCCTATGTTTATTATTTCAGTGTTTGTCACAATGGGGACCCGGTAGCATATTTTTGTGAGGGTTCATGAGTTTCAAGACACCATTTAAAAAAAATTTTCTTCTTTCATTTCAGTAATATGAAAATGTATCTATTTTACCATTTATGAATATAAAACAGCTAATGATTTCTCAAGCTACAACCCCTCAGATCTCCTTGAGGAATCCTCAAAGATGTTTTTGGGGGGGGAGGGGAATTTGCCTGCACATGACATGTGCTTATAAAACTGTGTCTTGCACGGCCAAAGCATATTCCTTGTGGACTCTTGAATATTTTTCATTAATTATTCAAATCCCAGGTTGTACTTATTTATTTTCACAAGCATGTTCAAGACTTACATGTTACAACATCAAGAAGTATAAAGAAACATCTGGTCATGAACTCTTGAGATTGAGTTGTATCACTATTCATTAAGGGAAATTTTATTTGGCCAACCAACCATTAGGAACCAATGTAAGCATCTGAAACAAGAGCAGTTATTTGGTTAAATGATTCTTAGAGAAGATAACTCTTGCTGTTTTATGCATTTAATATTATTATTACTTAATTTTACCCAGACTGCTGAGTTCTCTTTTATATATTATTATTTGCTCCTGGTTTACATATATTTTAATGAGTTCCCTGAAGCCTGCTGTGATAATATCTTTGTCCCTTTCGTGTGCTAGTACAGTATGCTTTTATTTGACAAATAGCTTTTTTTCAACTGACATTTTAATGCCAGATTCACAAGAAATCAAGCAGAAATGCTAAATACAATTTGTTTTGTCAGTGAGGTAGGGTTCTAAAGAGATTTCCATCAGAAAAGCTATATAAAAGAGATAATAAATGAAAGATGACAAAATATAGACAAATGCCTCACATCTTAATACTTACACAAGACAGCATAACTTATTACCAGTTGCGAATAGAAAAAAAATATTCTTTTGAAGACAACATTACATCATCCTTGAGAGACTAATTCTCAACTTTATTAAGATTCAATAATAGAAATCCTCTCTGCAAATTATCCTAAAACTTCTCATTTGTAGTGACTTCTTTTTAGGTGTGTATTCTGTTTCTAAATGTTACTATTTTTAATAATTATATTCTTAAGTTAAATGAAGGACTAATTTTCCCCAATCTTCTTTTTCATGAGCTATGAAGGAGAATGCCAAGGGGAGAAATGTTACCCTATCTTTAATCTTCTACTCATTTCTTTTTAATGTTTCTTTTAGGGTCTAGCAAATTAGAGAAAAACTCAGCTTCTCATAAATAGTAGTAACACATGAGATCAGTATAGCTTACCTGTACCTATCCATGCCAGAGAGAAGGTATAGATATGGGCAATTTCAATACCTTTCCTGACTGTTTAAGCAAAAGAAGATTGTAAAACCAAAGCTATAGAGTGCAATAAATCAAAGACAGCTAATAATTGTAGTTTTATGGGTAAATTGTTATAGTGTTTCTCAGAAGAAAGAGAAGAAGGGTGGCAGCTGCTCATCTATAAATGGCCATGAGTAATGTGAAACCAAATACACAGGTGCTACACCCGCTAAGGGCCTCACAACAATTTAAACCCCAGCAGCAAAAAAAAAAAAAA
>PISX010014288.1:0-53527 GCA_004024625.1 Mellivora capensis
AAGAGTAAGAGAGACAGGGAAACATCCAAGTAGAGAAAATGCTCAGACTACATATGCAAACAAACTTGTACCAGATCAAATGTAATATCTACTGGACTTCATTCTTATATCAGGGTAGTTTCAGTCATTCACTTTTTTATGAAGACATCACACATGAATTCTTTAGATTTAAGAACTACAAAGCACCCCAAAGTCACAGTCTGACACAAACTTAGAGAGGACATAATAGGTACTTGACTGAATACTGGAAACATGACTCATCTAAAATATTCTGTGATATAACAAAGGACTGATGTTTTAAATGGCAAAAAAAGTAAGAAATACAATGAATCTAAATAAAATAAAATAAAAAATATAAAAATATATAAAATATATAAAAATAAAATATAAAGAATCTAAAATAAAAATAAAAAAGGGTGCATACTATTTAAAATGTGTAATTATGATAGCAGATGAGAGTCAGTATCTCTGTCCTGCTAGTTTCCTCACTTATAAAATTAAAAAAATTGCAACAATCATTATTTCATCATCGGGATGTTGAGAAATTAAATTGATCCCTACATATGAAGTATTTAGTCCAGTGACAGAATGTGGTAGGAGCTATACTTGGTATTGTTGTTATTATCATTATCTTTGATACCCAATCTGTTTCCTGGGTCAGCATTTAAAAGACCAATAGAACCAGAGGTTGTGAAATGAAGGCAGAGCCTTGCTTCCACGTGAAACAAGCCCTCTGATTACTTTCCACTTGTGTGACCTCACCAGCATCTAAACCTCCAAGATATAAGAAAGCCCACCACTTATGAAGGATTACAAAACAGGATGCCCCTGAGAGATGCCAGAAGAATGCTTCTCTGAACAGCTAAGGTACAGAAATGTGAATTACTGAGTCAGTTGTTGTAAGCAATGGCATAAAATCCCATAGACTTTCACTTTTAGTAGGATGAGTCACTTGTACTATTAATCTACTAAGAGAATTGTTAGCATTATAGATATATGGTATTCATTTCCTAAAAAAAAAAAAAAAAGCAGATAGTTAAAGATCTTATTCAGAATTCTACTAAGACAAGCTGTCACACAATACTTGGTGATGTTGTGAAGGTCCTATCTGCATGCACATTCACAGATATTAGGAATCCCTCTACATTTTATGATGCACGTTGCATTTTTAGTGTGACGTCTGTGTTGTCTTGAGTGTGTTTGACTTTAAATCCTTGAGTTAATATATTTATAGATATGTTGCTCTGATTTGGATTTATTGATAATTTGATTTCACATAAATGTTGAATCTTTAAATATTTGATTAAATTGTTTCCAGTGTGATTTGATTTTCCAAAGGAAAATGCATGGACTTAATTTTGATTATGATCTGCTTAAATTTATAGAAAAAAATCAGTAATAAAGAATACTGATACATTTCCAGTTGTGATAGTCATAATTAAAGATCTACTGATGCTTTTTCAATAATAGTAGGATTTGACAGAATAATTGCAATTATTTGTAATTACATAAAATTCCAAAACAATGCTAGGAAAATAATCTTTTTGAAGTTACATATCCAATAATTCTAACTATTCAGCTGCTGTAAACCTCCAAAATATCTTTGTAAAAGCACTGCAATTACATTTCCAGCTGTGTAGGATTTTGCAGGTTTATTTGCTTTTCTTTCTGTATTAATTTTTTTGTTTGCTTTTTAATTTTTTATTTTGAAAATAATTATATAATCAAAGGAAGTTGTAAAGATAATACAACAAAGACTCTTACTTTTTACCCAGTTTTCCCACTGGTTACATTTTACATAATTATAATACATTATCAAAACAGAAATTTCACATTGAGACAATGTATATGTATAATTCCATGTCATTTTGTCACATATATAGATTTGTGTAACCAACAGCACAAATCTAGATACAGGACTATTCTATGCCACAATAATCTCCCTCATGATACTTTTTTATAATCAAACCAACAACCAGTTGATCATTCCTAACAGCTGGAATGACCTGATGTATTTTTCATCTCTATAGTTTTGTCATTTCAAGAATGTTATATGAATGGAATCATCTTTGTGCAACTAAGTTTTTCTAGTCAGTGTAATGCCTTTGAGATTCACCCAAGTTTTTGTATGTATTGATAAATAATCCCTTGTTATTTGTTGATAGTATTTCATGGTATGGGTGTATAATAGTTATTTTATCTTATTGTCTATTTATTTATTAACTTTTAAAATATTTTATTTCTTTATTTTGAGACACAGAAAGCACTTGAGCAGGGGGAAGGGCAGAGGCAGAGGGAGAGAGAGACTCTCAGGCTGACTCCATGCTGAGTGTGGATCCCAATGCGGGGCTCCATCTCACCACCCTGAGATCATGACCTGAGCCAAAGTCAAGAGTTGGTCACTTAACCTACTGAGCTACCCAGGTGCTCCTGGATATACATCAGTTATTTTAAACTTTTCATCTACTGAGAGACATTTTGGTGTTTCCACTTTTTGGCTATTGCAAATAAAACTGCTATGAACAATTATGTACAAGTATCTGTGTGGACGTATGTTTTCATTCCTCAGAGATAAACATGCAGGAGGCCAATTACTGTGTCATATGGCAAATGCATGTTTAGCTTTTAAGAAATTGTCAAAATGTTTTCTAGAGTGGCTATACCATTCTACATGTATCCCACCAGTGATGCACAAGATCTCATTTATCTGCATCTCAGTGCCATTTAATATCGTCCCGTTTCATTTTATTTGAAGTGTTTGCTGTTCTAATAGGTTTATAGTGATGTCTCAACATTACCTTAATTTGCATTTCTTTGATGGCTAATGATGTTGAAAAGCTTATCATGTGTTTATTAGCTATGCATATATACTTTTCAGTGGAATATTCCTTCATGTTGCTGTTTGCCACATCTACTGTGAGGATGAAGATCTTTCTCAGCAATCAGACTGTCAACATTCCAGAAAATGTCAACGTCACTCTGAAAGGATATGCTGTGATCGTGAAGGGGCCCCACAGGAATCCTTCAAAGGGAGTTCGATCACATCAATACAGAGCTCAGTCTCCTTGGAAAGAAAAGAAGAGGCTCCGAGTTCACAAATGGTGGGGAACTAGGAAAGAACTGAGTACTGTTCGCACTATCTGTAGTCATGTCCAGAACACGATCCAGGGCATTGTATGGGGCTTCTGTTACAAGATGAAGTCTGTATATGCTCACTTCCTGGGACATCAATGTTGTTATTCAGGAGAATGGTTCTCTTGTTGAAATCCAAAATTTCTTGGGTGAAAAGTACATCTGCAGGGTTTGGATGAGGCCAGGTGTTGCTTATTCAGTATCTCCAGCCCAGAATGATGATGAGTTACTTCTTCAAGGAAATGACATTGAACTTGAATCAAACTCAGCTGCCTTGATTCAGCAAGCCACAACAATTAAAAACAAGGATATCAGAAAGTTTTTGGATGGTATCTATGTTTCTGAAAAAGGAACAGTTCAGAAGGCTGATGAATAAGATCTAAATTGTCCAGCTACAGAAATAGCAAGTTGCTGGATGATTTTTCAGACTTTTTGTAAATATTTTAAAGATGCAATAAAAACTCTATTGATTTGGGGCTTTTTCTTAAGCCAATAATCCTTTCCAACTATTTGGCAGGTAAACCATTCAGAAGTAAATTGTAATGTGCTAAGAAGAGTAACAGAAGGAATAGTATAGGTTTTTTTTTTGTTGTTATTTTTGGTTTTTGGTATAATTTCATAGGAGAAAAAAATAAATATTCCTTCATGTCTTTCGCCCATTTTTTATTTGGACTTGTCTGATTTTTGTATTGTTTAATTTTGAGAGTTCTTTATGAGATATAGATAGATATAGATAACTATATCTATCCATATCTATCAGTCCTATATATAGTACATGATTATTATATATATCATATACATGATTCCTTTTGTTGCCTATGTGGTTCACAACTGATTTCTCCCAGTCTATATGAGTCTTTTCATTCTCATTCACTGGGTTTTCTACACAGTTAAATTTTTATTTTGATGAAGTCCTATTTATCAATTATTATTTATTTTATTGATTGTGCTTTCAGTGTTATCTGTAAAAACTCTTTTTCTAAAGATTTTATTTATTTATTTGAGAGAGAAGGAAAGAAAGAGAGAGAGGATGGAGCAGAGTGAGAGGGAGAAGCAGACTCCTTGCTGAGCAGGAAACCCTACATGGGGCTCCAACCACGACCTTGAGAGCATGACCTGAGCAGAAGGCAGACAGACGCTTAACTGATGGAGCCACCAAGGCACTCCATATGTAAAAACTCTTCCCCGAGTCCTAGATCCTGAGATTTTCTACTATTTTATCTTCTAGAATTTTGTACTGACTTTGCCTGGTTTTGAAATTGGGTAACATTTGATTTACAAATTTAGTAAGGAAAAGGTTTTGTTTTTGTTTTTTCTGTTTTGTAGAAGAAATAATATAGAATTGATTTTTAATTCCTTTTAAATTATTTTGTAGAATTCGGAGTCCCTGGATGGCTCAGTCATTTAAGCATCTGACTTGATTTTAACTCAGGTCATGATCTCAAGGTTCTGAAATCAAGCCTCGAATGGGCCTCCTTGCTAGCTGTGGAACCTGCATAAGATTCTCTCTCTCCCTCTCCCTCTGCCCCTCCTCATCTCTCTCTCTCTCCCTCTCTTAGAAAGAAGAGAAAAGAAAAGAGAAGAGAAGAGTTGGGGCACCTGGGTGGCTCAGTAGGTTGGGTGACTGCCTTTGGCTTGGGTCATGATCCCAGAATCCTTGGATCGAGCCCCACATCCGGCTCCTTGCTCAGAGGGGAACCTGCTTCTCCCTTTTCCTCTGCCTGCTACTCTGCCTGCTTGTGCTCTCTCTCTCTCTCTCTGTCAAATAAATAAATAAATAAAAGAAAAAAAAAGAGAAAAGGAAAAGGAAAGGAAAGGAAAGAAAAAAGAAAAAGAAAGAGATTTGGTAGAATTCTCCAGTGAATCACCAGAGACAGATTTCTTTACAGGGAGTTTTTAAAATTACAGTTTCAATCTCTTAATAGTTACAGGGCCATAAAATTATCTGTTTCATGTTGGATGAGTTGTGTTAGTTTGCATTTTTCAAGAAAGTGGTCTACTTCATCTAAATCATTCAATTCAGATATGCAGAGATACTATTATTCCCTTTTTATCCTTTTGATGTCTGCCTTGCCTGTAGTGTCTTTGTCATTGTGTTTTTCCTCCCAGGCCCCCCCTTTTTTTTCTTTTTTTCTGGTCAGACTTCCTAAAGCCTTATCACTTTTGTTGATCTTTTCAAAGAGCTCTTTTTTTTTTCTGTGTGTTTGTGTGTATGTGTGTGTTAATAGTCTTTATTTATTTATAGGGATTTTCACGGACTATATTGCAATACCATCCTAGCAATGACATTTTGTGGGACTGGGTGAATACCTCTAATGCCATCAATAATTATTATCCTGTGTAATGCATCCCAACCAGATGTATTATACCACATTCTATATCATAATAATGAAAGTCTGTATTTTTCTTAATTATTCTGTCACATTTTTAAGTCACAGTAAAAATAAAATATTATATCAATAAATGGGACTTTTTCACACAACAGAAAACATGATTTTTAAAAAACAATTTGTATACAACTCTCAGTATATTTAACTAATGTTTTGATTTATAAAATTATAAGTTTCTTTCAGCTATTTGATGTCCCTTTTTGTAAAGCTCTCAAGTATTTCTGATGAACAGTAATTCTACCAGTGTCTACCTAATGTCCTTTTAAATAAATGTTAGGGGTATAATATTGTGCAGAATATAATTTTTAAAATTACTATTAATAATAATAGTGATTACAATAGTTTTAAACTTAGTTACACAGAATTGCAACTAAAGAGTAGATTTAAGTGAGAAAAATATTCATGTTTTAAAATTAACCTGTTTCATTTTCTGTGACAGTAAAATATGGATCTTTGAAAAATATGTATTAATTTATATATTCATTTATTCTCTGTACTATTTGTTTGAAAAAAAAATTAACCCATTTAATTCCTTTTTTAGAAAACAAATTAAGTACAGGCTGGCAACTTTATGTGCTATTTTGCTCTTATGTGAATCCAAACCATTGAGTCATAAACTCCTGAAAAACTGTGCCTATAATAGAATGCTGCCAGCACGATCTGCTATAATTAAGCTTTAAATAATAACAATGATAAAGTAAAATAATAGGTTGCATGTGCATCTTGAGGTTAAAAGAATCCTTAACTTTCAGTACTAGATAATGAACATTTCTATTATTCTCAATGAGTTGGGTTAGTAGGAAATCTTGCAATAACCACATTTTAAAATGTTTAGATTTTTGTCTATGTGTTGAAAGCTTTAAGTTTCACAATAAATAATTACATATATAGCTAGTAAGTCATAATCTTATTGGGTTGTAATTGTCATTAATGTTCCTTAAAAAAAAAATCAAAACTCAAAAGCTGGTTTGTTTTCTTTATGGAGCAGACATTTCATTCTCAAATTTCTACGACAATTTTAAACACCAGTACGTTTTAAGTTTAAAACCACAAAGTGGAATAGGAAGATAAAGCTGTTAGTTAATTCAATCAAAACTTTTCCATTGAGATCTGTTTAAGATTATATTTTTTTTTCCATTTTAATTGAGTGTGAGAAATTTTCCAGAGTTGTTTGCTTCTAATACATTTCTGGATAAATGCTTAGTTTTCTGCTTAGTTTGTATTTGGAGAAAAAACTTGGGGATTATAAGTAAGGCCACTAACTAGAATCTAGGACCAGCTGTGACTTACAAGGACACCTGCTAGGAAGCACAGATTCACATTAACTGGAGAGACTGGCTTTTAGGGGGTTTGCCTAAAGGAAGTGAGGAGATGTTCTGGTGTTACAGATCCTCCAAATCATACTAATTCTATTATAAATAACTGGCCTTAGGATTAATACATAAGAAAACACAAGAAAATACAATTTAAAAAAGATAAATAAGGGGGCGCCTGGGTGGCTCAGTGGGTTAAAGCCTCTGCCTTTGGCTCAGGTCGTGCTCCTGTGGTCCTGGGATCAAGCCCCACATTGGGCTCTCTGTTTAGCGGGGAGCCTGCTTCCCCCTGCCCCCTGCCTGCCTCTCTGCCTACTTGTGATCTCCGTCTGTCAAATAAATAAATAACTAAATCTTTAAAAATAAATAACTAAATCTTTAAAAATAAATAAATAAATAAGATCCATATTAGGTATCACTCTTCACAAATTAAGTCATTTAGCAAACTTGCTAAATACAATATCTACATATAAACATACGGTTTTAAAAAATTTTTATATAGTAGCAATGCACTGGAAATTAAAATTAAAATGACCATTGATAATAGCATCAACATATAAAATCATTAGGGCTAATTCTGACAAAATGTCTTCAAATTTTATGGGCTAAAATCAAAAGATTGATGAAGACCTCAATGAACTGAGGAGTGTATGGGATCATAAACTGAGGATACTCACTGTTCTTAAGATGTCAGGTTTCCACAAATTATTCTATCAAAGAAGGC
The DNA here is from genome assembly GCA_004024625.1 of Mellivora capensis. Classification (NCBI taxonomy): domain Eukaryota; kingdom Metazoa; phylum Chordata; class Mammalia; order Carnivora; family Mustelidae; genus Mellivora; species Mellivora capensis. The sequence continues at coordinate 7,560 of PISX010014288.1, forward strand.
AATCCCACTTACTGTATGATCCCTTCGTACCTATTGAGCTTCATATCCATTTCTGCTGTGTACTTGCATTTTAGCCACAATGATTTTCTTTCAATCCCACAAAATTATCATGGTCCTTACACTGGGTTTTTTTGATCTCTGCATGTCACTTCTTTGCCTGTTAACTTATAATCCTTCAAATCTCTAATATAATATAATTTCTTCATTGTAGATTTGTTATTCCCCCATGCTAGCCATACATTCTCTTACAGTCTCTCATGAAATTCTGCATATTTTCTTTATTGCACTTCTAATTCTTGTTATTTTACATCTAAGTTAATATTCCTCTATTTCCCTAGAATGTTTTATTAGAAAAAGACTTTGACATTTTATTCTCATATAGTACATAGTCTAATCCAATATAAGAACACAAAAAAAATTAGCTGAGGTAAGAATTGAGATCAAACTTACCCTCTATTGAGATACACACACATACATGTGCACACACATGTGCATGGGCATACATACATAAATACACCCACATGGAATCTGATGTAAAATTTGATCTATATCTGTACCAATGTAACAAATCAAGGTGTCTCATAGAAACTTCTTTCTACAGTTGCAATGTTATGGGTGAAGGTTTTGTTCTATATCCTTTATGATAACATTTTTATCAAGCTAGATAAAAGTAAATTAGAAAATAACGTAGAATAATAATAAATTATTTTCAAATATGTATTAACTATACAAAAGAAACCACCTCGTAGAAAATCAGTCAATGTATTCCTTTGACAGGACTTGTATGTTTTTGCTGGCCTTGCTCAGGACACTTAAATGTGTTTGGACACTGGAGTTTGGACTGGAGATAGTGTCCATTCTCCCTGATAAATTGTTTTATGTATCAAGAATAAGAATTCTTTGTGAATCCAAGGAACTCTAGAATCCCTTATAATCAAAGGTTAACTACCTGTTTGTTTTGTTTTCTGATTCAAAAGTCTTTACATCAAAAAGTCTTACAATGGCAAAATTCAGAAAGGAGGATAGTTTCCATGGAAACAACCCCCAAGTGTTTCTTTTTTTAAATTTCTTTTCTTTTCTTCCTGTTCCCATGACTTTTTTTCCTCTAATATTACTATTTTTTTCCTTTTCTTTATCAGCTCTATTCTTTATTTCAATCTCTTACACACTTTAATTTCAATATACTTTTCAATATTAAATTCCTGTGAATAAGATTCCAAGCATTTAACAATATGTAGGGGCTAAAATTCTTATTGTATTTGACTTACATCATCAATAAGTTGTGGTGAGGCTTGTTCTAAGGTTCTAGGTAAAATTTTTTAAATTGTCTGTAGAAAACAAATGATAGTCTACAAAATTATGTTGATATTTCAGTGACCGACTTTTTAGACTTTATTAACATTTCTTTAAAACACTTATTGAATGTCTCTCACAGTCTATTGATCTATGCTCCTTTTCCTTGCTGATTAATCCAGACAAGCTTTAAAAAGCTCTTTGAAGAAAAATAGACTTGGAGGACAAAATGAGGTTGATTCACAAGTTGATATTGCTAGAGGATGTAAAAGCAGTCTTTCAGTTAAGATACTGCTTATGAAGATTCAGGGATGATTTGACATATAGTCCTAAACCAATTTTGTTTTAAAATAATCGTTATTTCAGCAATGCATGTTTTGATATCTGGAACGAAATGAATACACATATCTTCACATTTTCACATTCATTATATTGGAACTTGCGACTGGATGTTTTTATATGATTTAAATCTGAAACATTCTAAAATTCTCAGCACAAAAAATAAGAGCAATCATTTCAATTCCCCTCACTTGTTGCATCTGTGCCCAGTAACCTAAACAGCATACTCAATAATTTTTCCCTATTTAGACTGATTTTATTTAACTTACTTATTTTGGGGGGTTATAGTACCTTGCAAAGATTTGTTTGCAAAATAAAAAAAAATCAAATATCAATATTGTACGTTGTATTAGGTTCTATTCTACATTCTTTGCATATGTCATTTCATTTAATCATCTTAACAAACACAACAGATATGCACTGATAATTCTCCATCTGAAAGTTGATAAAACTAAGACAAATAATGTACTGGTAATTGCCCAAAGTCACACAACTTGAAAGTGGCAGATCACAGAGTCACAGCAAACAATCTAAATCTATTAAGATTGGATAGTTTTAAATGCCACACTATAATGCCTCTCCCCAAAATGTTACTATACCTTTGATGTTAAATATCTATTAGGCTAAATGGAAACCCTTCCTTCTAATTAATGATTTCAGCTACACTATTAAGGGAAAAATGATGAATCTGTATTGATATATAAATATTCTCCTGAACCATTGATGAGCCAATCCTCCCTTTACTGAATCTGAAAACTTTTTTCCTTCCATGTCTCATCAAACCTAAGATTTTTAAGAATTAAAAATTCTAAAAATTTATTTTTACTGCTACATTTCAATGTTAATGACCTTTGTGGATATATCTCTTTACCTGACATTCTATATATCAAACGTAATTTTACGGACAGAGCACAAATTTGAAAATTTTAAAACTGAAAACAAAACAAATACAAAACACTATTCAAAAACAGTAGGATTCTCTCTTCATGGCTCTGGAATAAATTCAACTGAGATGCCCCCTAATATGATTCCATATTCTTCAATTTGGTAAGACCTTAGTTCTTAACTTTTCTGTCATAGTTACTATATTCTAATAGGAGTTTTGGTTTATTATAGAGTCAATATTTAAGACAAAATGACAATTGCCATAATAATTCACAGGTTATTTGTAAATTATTTATACTGAATTTAGATGATGATAAAAGAAAACAATATATGAGAACTAGAAGTAAAGATACAGCCACTCATCTAGTCATTCATTAAATTTATTCATTGAATAAGCATACAAGGTTAGAACTTTTGCCCACTCCCAGTTTGGTTTTTGTTTTCTTATTGTTGACTCATAAGCATTTTGTATATTTTATATATGCATCTTTCATCAGATAATGTGAGATTCATCATTTTCTAACTTCTGAATTTTATAGAGATAAATAGAACGAAAAGGAGAGAAAGAGGGAGACAGAAGAGAGAACACAAATAATTAAAATACATGTCAAAAACACTAAAACAGGGGCACCTGGCTGGCTTAGTTGGTAGACCATATGACTCTTAATCTCAGGGTCATGAGCTTCAGCCCCCTGTAGGATGTAGAGATTACTTAAAAGAGAATACTAAAATAAAAACAAACTTTTGAATTAAAATATATATCTTAAAAATAATAAATATAAGAACACATAAACTTGCCTGAATTAGATAAATTAATAAAAATGTGTAAATTGACAAAATGATATAAAAAGAAATAGAGTATTTAAATAGACAAATGTTAAGAAATTGAAGTGAAATTCAGGAATTTCTCTCTATGAAAACACTTAGCTCATAGATCTCATAGATTTCTTTTTATTCAATTCTATTAAACTTCAAGTAGTACCTTGAGGTACTTTCTATGAGGTATATATAGAGGTACTCTATATGAGGTAATTTCTACCTCATATATTTTTCTTTACAGAAAAAAAAAAGGAAAGTTACTCAGGAAATTTTATGAGGCAAGGATAATCTTGAATCTAAAACTAGGTATGCAGTATAAAAGAAGAGAATAGCGAAATCCAACTTCATATATAAATTATAAATAAACTTATCAAATATGAATGAAATATTAGTGAATCGGATCCTATTATCTTAAAAATAAAAACAGAACAGCACAATCCAATAAGTTTTAGTTATTATTATGGACTGAATTGTGTTCCTTCACAATTCATATGTTGGAGCCCTGAATCTCCATTCGATGATATCTGGAAATAGGGCCTTTAGGGAGGTAATTAAGATTAAATGACATCATAAGGGTGAGGCCCCAATCCCATAAGATTGCTTTTTTTATAATAGGAGGAGAAGACATCAGAGAGCTACCCTTAGCATACACAGAGGAAAGGCCATGTGAGCACACAGTGAGAAGATAGTTATATCCAAGCCAGGCAGAGAGTTCTCACCAGAAATCAAATTTGCTGGCACCTTGGTAATAGACTTTTAGGCCCCAGACTGTAAGAAAATAAATGTCTGTTGTTTAAGTCACCTAGTCCGTATTTTCTCACACAGGCTGAGCTGACTAATGCACCTAGGAATGCAGGAATGGTTCAATGTTAGAAAATATACACAAATAAATTACATTAATAGAAAATAGTACAGTATGGTAAATCAATAAAGTATAAAAAGCTTATGAAGATTCATAACTTATTGATATAATAACTTTAAGGAAACTAAGAATAAAGGATTTTTTAATGTGTTAGAAGTATATACCAGAAGCTTTTTTCTTTAAGATTTTATTTATTTATTTGACACAGAGAGAGAGATCACAAGTAGGCAGAGAGGCAGGCAGAGAGAGGGGGGAAGCAGGATCCCTGGTGAGCAGAGAGCCTGATGTGGGGCTCAATCCCAGGACCCTGAGATCATGACCTGAGCTGAAGGCAGAGGCCTAACCCACTGAGCCACCCAGGTGCCACATATACCAGAAACTTTTGACAAAGGTATTCTTAATGGAGAAGAAAATTAAACAATATCTTTACGTTTTGGAAACAGAATACTCACTATTACTGCCACAGGCTAACGAAGGAATGCATGACTTAACCAGTGCAATAAGTCAAAAGCAAACATAAACAAAACAACCATAAGAACTATAGGAATCAGAACGAAAGAGTTTAAAAACTCCTGTTTTGGGCAGGTAGCATCATCATTACTTTGAAAACTCAACTGCATCAGCAAATCGTTAAAATACATAACTCAGGAAGGTTGAGAAATATCAGGTCAAGTTCTAAAAGTCAGTAGTATTTCTCTAAAAATAAGCAAATGCAATTCATGGTGTGATAAATGCTATACAACAGCTAGCCTACAATAAAAAATAAGAAACCATTCATTATAGTATAAAAATTTTGAAATATCTAGGAATTAATCTAGTAATAAAGCACAGGTTTAATGTGAGAAATTTTTTTCTCTTAAAGATATATTTATTTGAGAGAGAGACAGAGGGAGAGAGCAAGTGCCAGTATGGGGGAGGGGCTGAGGAAGAGGGAGAGAGAGAAATCCCGAGCAGTCTCCTCGCTGAACATGGAGCTGAACATGGGGCTTGATCTAATGACCCTGAGATCATGACCTGAGCAGAAACCAAGACCTGGATGCTCAACTGACTGAGCCACCCAGATGCCCCTTAAAGTGAGAAATTTATTTATTTATTTTTTAATTTTTAAAAAGTTTTTATTTATTTATTTGACAGAGACAGAGACAGCAAGAGAGGGAACACAAACAGGAGGAGTGCAAGCGGGAGAAGCAGGCTTTCTGCAGAGTGGGGAGCCCAACGTGGGGCTTGATCCCAGAACCCTGGGATCATGACCTGAGCCAAAGGCAGACCTTTAACTGACTGAGCCACCCAGGAGCCTCTAAAGTGAGAAATCTAAAACTCAAGTAAATAATACAGGAAACGTGATGATAAATATGTGGATATTAAATGCTCTGGGATGAAATGTTTTAATATTAGATAACTGTTGTCTCCAAATTAATTTATTAAGAGTCAAACTGAAAAAATGAGTTGGGTTTTTGTATGGAAATAAAAAATAAACATTAATATGAAAGAAAAATTCTGTATATCACAATATAGCCTACTTCATTCAATAAAACACTCACAATTCTTTTCAAGATTAATTTCCCCATGCTGAATATCTGTAGAAGACATTTAAGACTCTCAGAAATAGTCTTGCATAGCTTTGAGTGCGTGCAAGGTACCACTTTAAATTTTTCAAAGGTCTCATCCTTGGGTCTTCTAGATACATGCCTAATATGATCTTTGGTGCCAAACTTGTTTCATCTTGAGAATCGCTTCCTGGCTGGTAAGACTGAAGATAAGAAATACTTATTTTTCAACCCAGGAATTGTAGGATCTTCAATATTCTCTCTCAGATCTGCTTACAAACTGAAAAGTTCTTTACTTAGCTTAGTGGTTCTCAGTCAAGAGTGATTTCCCCTTTAGGGGACACTTGGCAATGTCTGGAGGCACTGCTGGTGTCATAACTGGGGACAGGGGTGGGACTGGCATCTAGTGGGTAGACACCAGTGATCCTGCTAAATAGGAACAAGACAACGCAGACTTATCACCCCAAAATGTCAATAGTGTTGAAGTCAAGAAGCCCTGATTTTGACTCATTTTTCTCTTCTTGTACCTTAACATAAATAGCAGAAAGAATCCAACTGCCATTTTCACATTCTGTGAAGAAATCACCTTGCAAAGTTGCACAAGTTCATTAGGTACATTTTCTAATTTTCAAGTTATTGCAGGTGTTAGATATAATTGCTCTGCTACTATGTATCATGGATTGCCTTATTTTCAGTCTACCATAGCAGTTTCCTTAGGACATTTTTTGTTTGTTTGCTTCTGCCCATATTTTAGGCTTTTCTTACAGCAGCACTCTATTTCCAGGTACCCATTTCTGTATCAGTTATCTATCATTGCATTAAAAAAAAACAATTTTAAACACCCCAAATAATGGCTCAAAACAGCATCTTTAATTCATAATTGAACTTGATTGGATTGGGAATCTCTTTTGGTGATCTCAACTGGGTTCACTCATGTATCTGCAACCACTTGCAGGTCATTTATCCTCATTCTGCTTCTGTGAGTTGGCTTGCTGCCTGCCATCTGGGGTGATTCTGGTGACTACACTATCTATCGCTCATAATCCATAAGGCTAATTTAGGTTTGCCTATATGGCAAAGTGTCCAAAACATCAATAGAACAAGCCTTGATGTGCCGATGCTTTAAAAGTCTTAGTTTGTGTCACATTTGTTTCTGTCCGACTGACCAAAGCAGGTCATAAGGCTAGTACAAACACTGGGGCTAAATGATACCAGTTATTTACAAAGCACGAGTAAAATAAAGGGAAGTGGGCACCTGGGTGGCTCAGTGGGTTAAAGCCTCTGCCTTCGGCTCAGGTCATGATCCCAGGGTCCTGGGATGGAGCTCCACATCGGGCTCTCTGCTCAGCAGGGAGCCTGCTTCCTCCTCTCTCTCTCTCTGCCTGCCTCTCTGCCTATTTGTAATCTCTGCCTGTCAGATAAATAAATAAAATATTTAAAATAAAATAAAGGGAAGCATTTGTGGTCATTTTTTTGCAATTTACTACATTCTAACGTCCAGGAATGTATTTTATCCCCGTGTATTTTAAAGAACTATCTCACAGATATCCAAGATGGAGCTTTTATATGTATATGTAATGAATCCTAATTATAGTAACAAGAAGTTAAAGGACTTTGGAGTATCCACCTTTAATGGAGTACACAGATAAATACTGGAAATGCATGCCATATGTGTTGAGTAACATGCAGTAGCTAAAGCAGTGGATGGATGTACATGTGACAATGTTGATCAGTTTTAAAAAGGGCAGAGTGAAAAACAAAAAATGAGAAACAGAAAGAAATCTGTCATGATAGGTCTACGTAAGTCAGAAAAAGATACGTATTTTACAAGCATGCATAAAAACGAAAGGATAAACCTTAAGCACCGTGGGATGTCTGACTATGGTTTGGATCATAGGGGAGTGAGAACATGATCCAGAGACAGAGGACAGGTTTAAGAGCTCCTATGTGAGGTCTTGAATTGTGCGTGATTTGGCTTCTTTCTGCCCCTCCAGCTTCACTTCACATTTGTTTCTTCCTTGTATTTGCATTTCAAGTACACTGGCTTTCAAAAGAGCCATATTCCTTATACCCCTTGGCTCTTTCCCTTGGTATTCCCGAAGTACTGAAAACTTCCTATGTCTTTTTCTAGTTAACTCCTACTTACTCTTCATATCTCAACACAAATACCACTTCCTCTGTGAAGCCTTTCAAACCTTTCAGATGAAGCCAGGTGTTCTCTTATAGACACTCCCAGATTCCTGAGCATTTTCTTCAATGCACTGGTCAAAATTATTTTATATTCAAATTAATATCTCTCTCCTAAGATTGTAAATTTCCTTAGACTAAGGATCTTCTTATCTATCTTCATTTTATTCCTCTCATGTAGTTTATTGCATGATGGAAGGAAATATATGAGGGACTTGAAAATATTTGCTAAATTAAGAGAAGAAAAATTCAATATCATCCAGCATTGTATGGAGATACACAGACATGCACACAGACACAGACAGACACACACACACATATCCATGTGTATATACATATATATAAAACCAATTAATATTTATGCAACTGTTTCAAATTGAAGTTTCCTTAATATAATGCTATTTTGGTTAGCTAACTACTATTCATGTCTTCTTTTGCTTTTCACCTTAAATGTTATTCCCTCAAAAAACAAAACTAGATCTTCAGATCTACCTATTATATCCCTGCACTTCGCCTTTTAACCACACATCACAACTGTAATTAAAACTATTTTGATATTTGTATGAGAGATATTATGTATTATATGTGAATAATATATGTATTCTATATAAAGTTACATATACAAACACAAATTACACACATACATATATACACACACACACAAAGAATTGCTGTTCAGAAGGCTTCTGAGATTTGATTATTCAGCCATTCATTTATATGTTCCAGATCCTGTGTTAGGAGATAATTTCCAGCATTCCAATGATTGAGGGAAATTCACAGTAATAAGCTCTCATTCTGTACAATTATAAGGTCTTTCCCATTCATTGTTTTTGTAGAAAATACTAGAGTTACTTAAATCTGAATGTGTATGTGTGCATACAGATTGGTTTCATATCCTCCTTAATATTATTATAAGGATGTACTTTCACCTTCTCTGAGATCTGCAAGAGGGAGAAATGACTTTCTCAGAAGGAGACTGAGAAAATGTGAGTGTAATGATGGGGCTATTTGAGAAATGTACTGTGCTCTATTTATTATTTGATCTAGGGCATGGTGCTTATCCTAGCTGTGTTTTGGGGCTATTGAAGTCAATTATGTGGAGACTAGAAGCGAATGCTAGACCAGCGTCACTAGGGACATATTAGAAAGTGCTCAAATGTTTCCCTGCCTGTCACTGGGAAGGACTTCTGTTAGGTTGCGGCAAAGACATGTGCTGACAGAGTCTGGTGGAAACAGTTGTGGAGAGTTTTGTGCTTATGTAGATTTGGGGATTCAATGTATGTGGTTCACACATATTACCTGAGAACATAGGCATACTTCAAATCTATCTATATTTAGATGTGTATTTGAGAGAGAAAATGATATTAGAGAGTAGTTATTTTTTATTATTCTCTACCTTATCTGGGTCATAAACTTCTTAAAATTTCTTTCTCAGTATAAGCTTTTTATGCTTCTATCCAATTCTGAGATAATTTTCTTCGAAGATTAAGGAAAATATATTCAGCTGTTTTAAAGCTAAGTAAATGTTAAAATTATACATATATATATAAAACATATTATATATATATATATATGTAACACATCATAAGAAAAGCAATCTATTGTAATCACTTTCTCAGTAAATCTGAAAAAGCCTTCTTGAAAAGTTCAATCTGAATACAGATACCTTATAAATTAGCTTGTTTGGATATGAGGGGGGAAATTTTCCCCATATTTCTATATTAAACAATATCCCATTGTTTGGAAAATTTCTGAGACTTTGGATTAAAAGTCAATAAGTGAATTATTCAAATAGATATTTCACATTATTATTCTCACAAATAAATATACAGGAGGCTTTAGCCATTATATTAAGGGGACTAATAGTATTAGCAGGTGATAGAACAAAATGTGAAAAATGGAAACAAATGGCATCACACTTATTAAAATTGCACATTGGAAAAAACTTTGGTGATTACAAGTTTTAGTTTGTCCTCAGTATTGATCCTGAGGTGAAGTTCCCAGAGGTCACAATGCCCCTTAGAGAATATTGTGAATTACTGATGTAGTACATCTATGTAGTAGTTATGGATATAATTTTTGCCAGTCAGATACTGTTATATCTAACAATCTAAAATAGAAGAACTCAGGAGTAAGTTCTAAAGACAAACATATTATAAGAGCAAAAATAGAGTGCATTTTATTAGCTTTATTTTTTGCAAATAAAACAAGACAAACAAAAATCATTCAAATCAAGTGTCCTAGTACCTTAGTTCAACTAAAGGAATAAAATTTCCATTAAAATGAGAATTTTAAAACCTCTGCTAATAACATCTTAGATATTCTACATAAGAAAACCAATATCTGGTCAGAATAAGGAAATTATAAGATCATATTCCAGGTTTCATGTCTCCTCTGTGATACAGTCTTCAAATAATTAAAATATGTAGAGGTCCTTTTCATAGTCACATGTATTTTACCAGTCTGGCACAAAAACCAGGCAGATTATGACAGATATGAAATTGAACTACTAAACACTTTACTAAGGAAACTACTTTTTACCCTAAAGGTGGGGGATAAAAAATGTAAATTTCCAGAATGAGTCTAATTGGATGAGATGAGTGGTATCATTCCCACATCTACCCATATGTAATCCCTGAGACCCATATGTGATACCTACCTACTAGGGACATAGATGGCATCACATTAATTGGAATTAATACAAATGCTATTCCCAACTTGAAGAATTGTGCTGCATCCTTGAAGAGTGTCACCCCTAAGCTAGCATCAAATGTGCACCTTTAAGAGGCCTATTGATCGCTATGAACTGCTAGCTTCTAGATGATATGCAGTAGGACCAATGTATCCGTGGTATGTGAAACCACTGAAATACTGCACCCCAGCACCACTGCTAAAATACTGAAAAGGGAAGTGTAGAGACATCTACTTGGCCTTTCCTACTACAATAGATAAAACTTGATCTGCACATTGATATTCAGAACTAAAGATTTAAAAAAATACAAAGAGGTTAAAACTAAGTTTTAAAAATATATTGTTAAATACCTCCCTGATTTTCATTTTACATTTGGTTCCCATACCTAAAACTTCTATTTAGTCTTGGATATAATTATTTATTAACATCTTCTCTAAGTACAAATATTGCAAAATGACTGGATTTTGATATTAATGGAAAAATAATAGTAAACTGGAGATGGTGAAGGTATTTGGCATTATTATCTGGAAGTATTTTTTTTTGGAAGTATTATTTTGCATTCTCCTTCTCCTCCTCCCCCTTCTCCTCATCCTCCTCCTCCTTCTTTTTTGGAGAGAAAGAGTACAAGTGGTAGGGTTGGGGGGTGAGTGGGAGGGAGAGAGAAAATCCCAAGCAGGCTCCACACTTAGCATGGAAACCCATGTAGAGTAAGAATACACCATTTCATAATCCTGAGATCATGACCTGAGATCATGATCATGACCAAAATCAAGAATCTGACATGGACCAAATGAGTCACCCAGATGCCCCTTGCATTATTCTTTTAAATTATTTTAAGGGCACTGTTGTATGATGTTATAAGTAGGAGTTTACAAACACCTATAATTTGTTACTTGTAATTCTAATTTTGCAGAATGCAACTCTTAGTTGCATAGACCATGGAAAATATACGTACTGCAGTTGCATAAAGCAGTAGTGTCTAGCCTATTTAAGTATAAGAATGTGTTTTAGGTAAGCTTTTTGTTGACTTGCATAAGGAATAATTTTGCTTCTAGCAATTGTATATTAAAAATGCATTATGAAAAATATAACAAAGTAATATTGAATTAATTGAATATTATCAACATTGCCTTTATATACTTTGAGAAACTCATATGTGCATATAATTTTTTTTTAATTTTTAATTTTTAAAATTTCTTCTCAGTGTACCAGAATTCTTTGTTAATGCACCACACCCAGTGCTCCATGCAATGCGTGCCCTCCATAATACCCACCACCAGATTCACCCAACCTCATACCTCCTGCCCCTTCAAAAACCTCAGATTGTTTTTCAGAGTCCATAGTCTCTCATGATTCATCTACTCCTCCAATTTCCCCCAACTCCCTTCTCCTCTCCATCTCCCCATGTCCTCCATGTTATTTCTTATGCTCCACAAATAAGTGAAACCATATGATAATTGACTCTCTCTGCTTGACTTATTTCACTCAGCATAATCTCTTCCAGTCCCATCCATGTGGATCCAAAAGTTGGGTATTCATCCTTTCTGATGGAGGCATAATACTCCATAGAGTATATGAACCACATCTTCCTTATCCATTTGTCTGTTGAAGGGCAACTTGGTTCTTTCCACAGTTTGGCGACCGTGGCCATTGCTGCTATGAACATTGGGTTACAGATGGCCCTTCTTTTCACTACATCTGTATCTTTGGGGTAAATACGCAGCAGTGCAATTGCAGGGTCATAGGGAAGCTCTAATTTTAATTTCTTAAGGAATCTCCACACTTTTCCAAAGTGGCTGCACCAACTTGCATTGCCACCAACAGTGTAAGAGGGTTCTCCTTTCTCCACAACCTCTCCAACAGACGTTGTTTCCTGTCTTGTTAATTTTGGCCATTCTAACTGGTGTAAGGTGGTATCTCAATGTGCTTTTGATTTTAATTTCCCTGATGGCTAGTGATGATGAACATTTTTCATGTGTCTGATAGCCATTTGTATGTTTTCATTGGAGAAGTGTCTGTTCATATCTTCTGCCCATTTTTTGACATGACTATCTGTTTTGTGTGTTTTGAGTTTGAGGAATTCTTTATAGATCCTGGATATCAGCCTTTTGTCTGTACTGTCATTTGCAAATATCTTCTCCCATTCCATGGGTTGCCTCTTTGTTTTGTTGACTATTTCCTTTGCTGTGCAGAAACTTTTGATCTTGATGAAGTCCCCAAAATTCATTTTCGCTTTTGTTTCCTTTGCCTTTGGAGACATACTTTGAAAGAAGTTGCTGTGGCTGATATCAGAGAGGTTACTGCTTATATTCTCCTCTAGGATTCTGATGGATTCCTGCTGCACGTTGAGGTCTTTTATCCATTTCGAGTTTATCTTTGTGTATGGTGTAAGAGAATGGTTGAGTTTCATTCTTCTACATATAGCTGTCCAATTTTCCCAGCACCATTTATTGAAGAGACTGTCTTTTTTCCACTGCATAGTTTTTCCTGCTTTGTCGAAGATTATTTGACCATAGAGTTGAGGATCCATATCTGGGCTCTCTACTCTGTTCCACTGGTCTATGTGTCTGTTTTGATGCCAGTCTTGGTGATCACAGCTTTGTAGTAAAGCTTGAAATCAGGCAATGTGATGCCCCCAGTTTTGTTTTTCTTTTTCAACATTTCCTTAGCTATTCGGGGTCTCTTCTGGTTCCATACAAATTTTAGGATTATTTGTTTCAGCTCTTGGAAAATGCTGGTGGACTTTTGATCAGAATGGCATTGAAAGTATAGATTGCTCTAGGCAGTATAGACATTTTAACAACGTTTATTTTTCCGATCCATGAGCATGGAATGGTCTTCCATCTTTTTGTGTCTTCTTTGATTTTTATCATGAGTGTTCTGTAGTTCCTCGAGTACAGATCCTTTACCTCTTTGCTTAGGTTTATTCCCAGAAATCTTACGGTTCTTGGTGCTATAGTAAATGGGATCTATTCTCTAATTTCCCTTTCTATATTTTCATTGTTAGTGTATAAGAAAGCAACTGATTTCTGTACATTTACTTTGTATCCTGCCACATTACTGAATTGCTGTATGAGTTCTAGTAGCTTGGGGGTGGAGTCTTTTGGGTTTTCCATATAAAGTATCATGTCATCTGCAAAGAGAGAGAGTTTGACTTCTTCGTTGCCAATTTGAATACCTTTTATTTCTCTTTGATGTCTGATTGCTGTTGCTAGGACTTCTAATACTATGTTGAACAAGGGTGGTGAGAGTGGGCATCCTTGTCATGTTCCGATCTCAATGGGAAGGTTGTGAGCTTTTTCCCATTGAGGATGACATTTGCTGTGAGTTTTTCATAGACAGACTTTATGAAGTTGAGGAATGTTCCCTCTATCCCTATACTTTGAAGTGTTTTAATCAGGAACAGATGCTGGATTTTGTCAAAAGCTTTTTCTGCATCAATTGAGAAGACCATGTGGTTCTTCTCTCTTCTTTTATTGATTTGTTCTATCACATTGATTGATTTGTGAATGTTGAAGCATCCTTGAAACCCAGGGATGAATCCCACATGGTCAGGGTGGATAATCTTTTTAATGTGCTGTTGAATCGTATTAGGTTGGATCTTGTTGAGAATCTTAGCATCCATATTCATCAGGGATATTGGTCTGAAATTCTCCCTTTTTGTGGGGTATTTGCCTGGTTTGGGGATCCGGGTAATGCTGGCTTCATAAGAAGAGTCTGGAAGTTTTCCTTCTGCTTCAATTTTTTGAAACAGCTTCAGGAGTATAGGTATTATTTCTCCTTTGAAAGTTTGGTAGAATTCCCCAAGGAATCTGTCAGGTCCTGGGCTCTTGTTTTTTGGGAGGTTTTTGATCACTGCTTCAATATTGTTACTAGATATCAGTCTATTCAGGTTGTCAGTTTCTTCCTGGTTCAATTTTGGAAGTTTATAGTTTTCTAGGAATGCATCCATTTCATCTATATTGCTTAACTTATTGGCATATAACTGTTGATAATAATTTCTGATGATTGTTTCTATTTCCTTGGTGTTAGTTGTGGTCTCTCCCTTTCATTCACAATTTTATTAACTTGGGCCTTCTCTCTATTCTTTTGGATTAGTTTGGCCAATGGTTTATTGATCTTATTGATTCTTTCAAAAAACCAGCTTCTAGTTTCATTGATGCGTCCTACCGTATCTCTAGTTTCTATCTCATTGATCTCTGCTCTAATCTTGATTATTTTCCTTCTTGTGTGTGGAGTTGGCTTAATTTTTTGTTGATTCTCCAGTTCTTTAAGATGTAGAGAGAGCTGGTATCTGGATTTTTCAATTTTTTTGAGGGAGGCTTGGATGGCTATGTATTTCCCCCTTAGGACCGCCTTTGCTGTATCCCATAGATTTTGGACTGAAGTGTCTTCATTCTCATTGGTTTCCATGAATTGTTTAAATTCTTCTTTAATTTCCTGGTTGATCCAAGCATTCTTAAGCAAGGTGGTCTTTAGCTTCCAGGTGTTTGAATTCCTTCCAAACTTTTCCTTGTGGTTGAGCTCCAGTTTCAAAGCATTGTGATCTGAGAATATATGCATGTAAATTTTTACCCAAACAATTTACAGAAGATGCTTGATAAATGCTTGGACTTACACATTGCTTGCAGTGAGTTCATGGCTCTCTAGATATCAGAAGCCCACAGGTTGAGAAACACTGATATAATGGATTATTATTATTATTTTTTTGGTCCTTTTGATCTGTACCTTTCATCATTCCCCAAAACCTCTTTTTCTACTTCTACTTAATTATCAATAAATCTGTTTTGGCAATATATCTAAAATCAAGGGCACGATTTTTGTCAAAACTGGCTTAATAGAAACTTATAAAGCCACTGAGCTAAACACAAAATCTGAGCAACCCACTCACAGAATCATACCTAGTGAAGTAGTTAACAAAGGTCAATTGACAACATCTGTTACCTAAAGAAGGCATAGAAATGAAAATATCATAAATGTTTACCAGTAATGTGTGAAAGCAAAATCATCCATAAAAAAGCTTTTCTACTTAGATGAATATGTGCTAGCCATAAATGAGCTCAGAACCTGACAGCTGGATAATTTTAATTTCTGAGTAGTTGATACCTTAGGGAAAAACAGAATAAAACATTTTAAAAGTTTTAATCAGCTGAAGATTTTCTGTGTTTTTAGTCTTCTTTGAAAGTTAATTGTCTAATTTAAACATGATGACTGAACTAAACTATATAAGACATATACATCACTATGTATTGTGAACATTTCAGTGATTCAAAAATTATTTGCATATATATGATGTATTTCATTCAAATCCTATTAATTTACTATGGGATCAGATACAGGTAGAAATAACCATAACAAAGGGTATAAAACAGTGATTCTACAAAGTATGTACATATAAATTATTATGCTGAAAAAAAGGAAAAATTACCACCAACTTTAGCAGTTATGAATAATTTCAGAAATCTACTTTAAAGAGATGCAAAATTAGATTTTATGTGCCCAAAGGTGTGCTTAATATTGGTGGAACAATCATAACTAGGAAGCAAATTGTTCATAAAGAAGATACCAGGCTTGAATCACATACTGAATCAAATTGTAATGTCTTACTTGCAAATAGATATAATTAAAGCAGAAGCAAGTTACAAATTCAAACTATAAATGGAATTTAGACAGTAGAACAAATGATACTATTAGTGGTTGGGATGGTTAGAAGTTTTTGTGGAAGTAGCATATGAGTCAGTACCTTGAATGATGTGTGGGTGCTCACCAAACAGATAGGAGTAAGAAGAACATAATCAGAATTATAGGTAGAGGGAAATGTGTGACTATTATAAAGATAATTGTAATATGTCTGAATTTGGAAGAAGTACAGATAAGGTTGTTCCTAAATTCATCTTTATCAGGTAAGGTTCAATTAGAGATACAGACATAGTATGGGTATTATAGTGATAGACCTTTCTCAACTCCAGGGGAAAAAAAGCTGATGAAGAAAGGATCAAGGAGGATTTGAAGAATCACTGTGATGTCACTAACTAGCCCTCCAGAAACACTGGCATGTGTGGACATGTCAGAGCTTACAGGCCAATCTGGTAAGAGAACCACGTCCAGAGGCCAGAGTAGGACCATGAGATAAAGCTGATAGAGAAGGAAATAGAAGGTTTTCACATCTGGATAGTTACTGACTGCTATTGTTCAGCAGGAGTGGCAATCAAAAAAGAGAGGTGGTCTTGAAATGGGGTAGAGTAAGGACAGAAGGCAGTACTTCTGTGTTTGCATGTCAGCCTATCCAACGATGATACTTTCAGAGAGTTTTGTCTGCTTCTTCACTTCCTGGCTGCTATTTTCCTCTGCCTTCCAATTTTTGCTCAAAATGAACTTTGGGGGCCAAATTTGACAGAGAACCTTATATTGAAGGGGTATTCTGGGGAATTAGGAGCAAGAGACAGAGCACAAACCCCCAAATTATTCTCAGGACAGTTGCCTTTACCCAATATGCAGTAGAGAGTCATCAGAGATATTGAGAAAGGGTTGTGGCAAGATAATAGATTTTGTTTTCAGAAAACAATTCTAGTCAGAGAAATAGAATTGATTATAAGAGAGATAAACTGGAAGTGGGGAAAATTTTGCAAAGGTTTTTCAGCCCTCCAGACAAGGAGTGGTACAGTACTGAATTAAGGACAATGACAATAGGTAAGAGAGAACACATTTTGAGTTTTGCAAGAGGCTAAATTGACTGGACAAGTGTTAACTGGTTGTCAGAGATAAAGAAGAGGGAGGAATAGATGAATCTGGCACAGTATATAGTTTGGGTGTTTGCAAGTATGGTAGGAAGTGTCAAAGAAAAATTGCAACAGATTAAACAGACAAGGACAACTTTATTTAAAATACTGCAGTTAGGGAGAGGGATTAAAATCAATTCCACAATAACAAAAGGTGAGAGAATTTTGAAGAGCTGTGTGAGTTAGTGGAAAAGAAGTGAAGGACATTGGAAGGGGGAGTTGGTCAAGGTGATTAGGCCATCTGTGTTTGCTAACTGGCACATAGTGTAGTTTGGTTCCTATTCTGCAAAGATCAGAAAAATAGGGGCAGTTCTTGATGGTGACATTTCAAAAGAGTGGGCTTCTATATTCTTGAGAGAAGATTTACATCTCAAAGGGGCAGAGAAAATATTTGCAATTGCAAACTTTCTAAAAATAAATGCTATAAGAAAAGAGAGGTCAGAGGACTAGAGTTAGGAAGAAACCTGTCTAAAGTTTAATCAAGCTGAGATGAATGCTAAGGCCATCTTGGTCAAAAAATCGAATGTATTTGCCCATTTTGCAAAGATGATTTTTTTAGTCATACTGAATTTGAATTTCCTGAAGAGTTTGAGTTTGAAGCTTAGAAGTAAGTGGCCACTGATTAACTGACAATAGTGGTATGAATGGTGCACTCCTCCCTCCAAAAAAGAAAGACATTCCAATATCCAAATCCTTGATTCTGTGAATGTGACTTATTTGGAAAAGGGGTCTCTGCAGTAACTAAGTCAAGGATATTGATATGAAATCATCCTAAGTTATCTGGGTGAATCCAAACTCAGTAACAAGTATTCTTTTAAGAGATATGCAAAGGAAAGGCCATGATAAGATAGAGGCAGAGATCAGAGTGATACAGCCAAAGCCTAGGAATGCCAAAGTCCACAGGAATCTGGAAGAGACAAGGAATGAATTATTTCCTATAACCTCAAAGGAAGTAGAGCTCTGAGGACACCTTGCTTTGGGACGTCTGACCACTAATACTGTGGAGAATAAACTGTTCTTTCAACATACTCAGTTTGTGAGTAATCTGTTATGGCAGCCCTAGAAACTCGTACACTGACAAAATTAATTCACTGATTTTTTTTTTTCATTTGGTTTAAAGTTAACTGTATCAGTAAAATATATTCTCCCATTCTGTTGGAGGCATACAGACAGATTGTTTAAACAAATTTACATTAAACTACTATATTCAAGCTCTGACCGTTTCATAGGCAGCAGTGTAGCCATGATTTGAGTCCAGACCACCAGCTTTCACATTCACAAGTAAAAGAGAGGGGGAGAGAGTGAAAGGGAGAGAGACAGAAACAGAGACAGAATCATATGAACCACCATAATGCTAATAAATGTACTTTATTAGAACACTTTATAACACTGAATATTGGTTATTAGTTTTCTTTTTTGTAAGTAACTTAATTTTTATAGAATTTTAATTTATAGATATAAAAACGAAGCCTGATTTTGAGTTATTAAACAAATAGGAAGAGCTTTGGAGGTTTTTGGAGCTTTTTTTTTGGTCAGTTTTTAGCAGAATTTACCCATTTCATGGAGAGATAACAGCTCCTAACCAAAAAGGATCTTTTAGGTCTGAGCTACTAATGAATACAGGATTACATTTTGCTCACCCAGATAACTGAGAATGATCCTTAACTTAATCATTCACACAGTCCCTTTTCCCATGTAAGGAAACATCTTCACAGGTTTTGGGTTGAGGGCACAGACATCTTTGGGTGTCCATTATTCTGCCTACCACGTTAACTATTTCAACTATCATACTGAAATCTGCTTTGGGTTTTTCAGTATAGCATATGCCCATGAAGTTTAGAGAAGAATTCAATTCAAAAGATAAATGGTCTAAAACTGTACATTTGAATGCAAGGAGATAGCTTAAACTTGTCTCGAATAACAAAGGAGCACAAAGAAGACTCATTTTTAATGAAAATTCATGTTACATTTAAAGTCATACACATAGACAAGGTTTCAGAAATGCCATAAAACTGGAGTAGCTATTATGGTTCTATATTAGACACCAGCATAAATTTTACTTTCAATGTGGGACAAGGGAGAATAAGCTATTTAGGCTGTGAGGGACTTAGAAGGAAGTTACAGCAGAAGAGGCGGCTTGTGTTCCAATTAATTATAAATCATCCACAGGGAGACCTAGTCCAGGGATCAAAAATAAAAATAGAAGCATACTTGGATAAAAATCAGTTGTTTTGCTTTACAGCTCTACTTCTCTCCTACTCAATACTCACTTACATTCTCACTAAAAAATACACAGGACAAGTTTTAGTGATCAATACAAATGATTCCAATATTCCCCACCACATCTCAAGAATTATTAATGATTCTGATCAAGGGAGAAGTCCATTCTTTTTTTTTTTTATATAGATTTTATTTATTTATTTGTCAGAGAGAGATGAAGAGCAAGCACAGGCAGACAGAGTGGCAGGCAGAGGTAGAGGGAGAAGCAGGCTCCCTGCTGAGCAAGGAGCCCGCTGGGATCATGACCTGAGCCGAAGGCAGCCGCTTAACCAACTGAGCCAGCCAGGCGTCCCGGGAGAAGTCCATTCTTAAAGTGCTACCTTTGAAAAGAGAACTCACTGTCTCCTTTACCCTCTTCTTCCAGATGTGGTAAACATTGACCTGTGCCTCAGCCTATCAATTTATGCTAAGAAGAAATGCACGCGAGTAAATCTGAGATAGCAAATCCCTTTTCTGTGTTAATAGGTATATTTTTTTCTCTACAAGAGTAATACAATCTGTTACACTTGAAACTCTTCTTCACTGTTTAGCAGTCAAGATAAAAAGAGCTCATAATTTTGCATACAACTTGTAATGGTTCATTTAATTTTGGTTTTCATTCTAAGACAGCTTCCTATTAAAAGTACTCAGAGCAATGAGAATTTCAAAGGATGTCTGTTACTACTGAAATTCAAATAATTTCATTTCAAAATTTTTAATTTAAATAAATATAATTGCTTTATACTCCTTGGCAAATATTTCACGCATAATACTTTTGATAAAGATGAAAATATACACATAAGATCACAAGGATAAAACTCAGTCCTAATTAAAACTTGCCAGTATGATTGACTATTTTGGATAATAGCCAGATTTTGACAATTAACCCCAGTAGTTTCACTGAAGAATTGTTCTCACAGGAAGTACAGGTATTTTGAGGTTTATGTAGAAGGTGGGAGATGAGTGAATAAACCACACAGAATGGCTTGAGTAAAGATATATTTAAGTATTATGGTGGTGTGTGTGTGTATTTTATGCCAAAATGGGTTGTTGAGTGCTTCCCAGACTACTTTAAACATATTTAACTGCATCTCCTTGGCAAAATGGCACCTGAGTTTTACTCCCATATAAACTCAAAGTAAGTAGGGGCCATCTGTATTTTATCTTTTTGCTCAAATGGACAACATTTAGCAAGTGTGAAAGAACAATATTATCTTCAGAATTCTCTTAAATCGGATGGAGGTTAATGTCAATATAAAGTCATTCATGAGTATTATTGGTTTTCTCAAATTATGTTTGTCAGAAAAGAAGAAAGTGGGAACCAGTTTGCCAATCCTGATGTCTACTAATGAAGGGCATGTGAATTAGAAGAATAAGACAGCTTTATGAAAATTATATCCTTGGGTCTAATCCAGACATACGGGGCTATAGACGATGGGTGAACTACTCAGTCTCATTTTCCCTATATATAAAATAATGATGTTGCAATGTATGTAAATAAAAATAATAGCTACAGTGGTATATTGAATATCATTAGAATAAGTTTCATATTTCTTTGTCATTATTAAAAATACCTGTGAGGTTAATTATTGAAAATGAAATCATTTTAATTCAAAGAATAAGACATATTTAATATTAATATTTAATATTTTCTAGTACTGTTAAAGCCAAAACCAAATTAATCCTCCTGACACTGCCAGAACTGGCAGATGCAAGCTGCAGTGTTGACACTATACTTCTCTTTAACATTTACATTGCTGTAACATCTTAGTTGTAAAAACAAATAATGACAAGAGCAGTTCATTAATATATTCCATCTTTATGTGATAATGCAACATTTAACATTCTGTTCTGAATGTCTACAGAATGTCAAAATAAATAAATTGCCCCTACTTAGCATAGTTGCTGTTAAATTTATTACTGATACAAGAGGGAGGACATTGAATACTTTGACACTGGGCAAATGAAACAGTTATTTATTTATCTTGAAATGACTCTAGTGTCTAAGATATAATTGGAGGTTTATGACTGGATAAAAGAATTGCCCAATCCACCACTACTGATCCTGCTAAGAAAAACTTTTTTGTACGTCTCATTTTTTACCTCCTTTCATTTCTCGAAATGAAAGAAGTCTCCTCATTAAGTATCTCAGAGACTAATAAGGATGAAACACTGCTGAACTGCTTGCAATATGGGAAGAAGCAGACTGTGATAGAGGGATACATAAAGTTAGATGAAATACATGTGAAGGAGTGGTCAGCCCTACATGGGGGAGAGTGATCGGTGAAGGGCTTCCAAGGAAAGATGCTCAATCCAGATCTTGAATCTTGAATTCTTCATAGAAGTCTCCACATAGGCTAATGAGCAAAGCCTCTTTGAGTAAGTATGGAACTTATAAGAAGAAAGTTGCCAGGAGATGTTTACAAAAAGAAGAAGAAGAAGAAGAAGAAGAAGAAGGAGGAGGAGGAGGAGGAGGAGGAGGGGGAGGGCAAAAATGAATGCAATTTAGTAGTGCCAACCAAAATAAAACATACTCTTACATATATGCATATACTTATAACTTATTATATAGTATTATAATACACTCTTATGTATGTATCTTACATAAATACCCATAGGCATTATATATATATAATGTGATATATATACACATGTATAATATATGTATAACAGTTTTAATAACAAAAATTAACTAGTTTTGTGTGATTAGAGTTTATATATATATATATGTGTGTGTATGCCTAGGGGAAGAAGGCAGCAGGAGATTAATTTGGAATATGACAAAGTTAGATTTTAGTTTTAACTTTTTATTAACTTGGAGAAGCTAACACTGGCTGGTGGCATATTTATTTTATTATCTGTTTCTTTAATTTTTCTATATTTGAATTTATAGTTTTATTACTGTCATTGATTTGTTATGCATTTTATTCATACTATTGTGTTAAAATTTGTTTCAGTCAAATTTTAAGTACAGTCAAATATGCCCACAGCATTTCTTTTCCATTGGCCATAATTTAGAACCCTGGACACTGATACTACAAAATCACTCAGAGAGAAAATCTGGGAACAGGAATGGGAATGTCATGACTAGCTGAAATAAATGATTTATCTCTTGCTATAGTATACATTGGTACATTGAATAAAATAAGGGTCTATGAACATAGAAGGGAAGCATAAAAAGAATGTAAGATGATTATGAGGTTTGATGATTGGATTCTTGTAAGTGGGTTAGAGAGAAAAGAGAACATTAACTATAGTTAAAGATATAGTATCCCAGAATTTTCCAGTAATTGATACACAAGATCAAACCTGTAGATTCAGCAATATAGCTGGCTATCAACTGAAGCTGAATAAATACATACACCTAGGTACATCATAAGAAAGCTGCTTAAAATCTAAGGCAAAAAAAATTTAAAAGCCGATTGAGAATTAAAATCATATTATCTTAGAAGTAACAACAATAATACTGAAAGTTGACTTAAAAAGAAAGAGAGAGCACAGAAAAATGTCAGGACATCTTAAAATGTTGAAATATAACAACTACTACTCTTCCATTATATACCTTCAAAATTATCCTTTAAACTTAAGATAAATAAAAGTATTCTACATATTGGCATGATATAATTCATCAATACTTTCTTCTGAAGTAAAATATATATAAAAGTGTTCTTCAAACCAAAGAAAATTATTCCAGATAGAGGAAGGGAACTGAAGAAAGAAAGAGAAAAAAATGGGTCAAGATGAATAATTACTGACTTAAAAATGCAATAAGGGGCACCTGGGTGGCTCAGTGGGTTAAAGCCTCTGCCTTCGGCTCAGTTCATGATCCTAGGGTCTTGGGATCAAGCCCCGAATGGGGCTCTCTGCTCAGCAGGAGCCTGCTTCCCCCTCTCTCTACCTGCCTCTCTGCCTACTTGTGATCTCTCTCTGTCAAATAAATAAATAAAATTTTAAAAAATGCAATAATAATATATTTTAGGACTTAATATGTCTTCATACATGTAGGTTTACTAAATTTTACTTCTTTTCCAAACCTCAGCCTTCATATTCTTTTCACATACCATTATGGGTGAATTGTGTCCCCTCAAAATGCATATGTTATGTTGCAACTCCCACTATCTCAGACTGTGACTATATTTGGAGACGGGGCTGTTAAAGAAGTAGTCAAGGTTAAAAGAATCACTTCTTTAATCCAATCTGACTGGTGTCTTTTTAAGAAGAAGAAATTTGGACATGCAGTGAGATCCCAGGAATGTGCATGCACAGAGGAAAGACCATGTGGAAGGCAATGTAAGAAGACAGCCAAGAAGAGAGGCCTCAAAAAAACCCAAACCATCCTGTCACCTGATATTGGACTTCCACTCTTGAGAACTGTGAGAAATAAATTTCTATGGTTAAAGCCACCCAATTTTGTTATGGCAGCCTCAGCACACTAATCCAAGTACCCAAGAAGTATTCTCTTTCTCTCTCTTTTTTTTCCTTTAAACTCCAAAAATTGATTATGTGGCACTTTTTTAATGAATTGTATACTTTTTACTTTATGTAATGTTTTTTATGTACAGTTTTTGGAATAGCTTTTTATGTAATAGTTTTTTTTTAAATTTTTGTCCATTTTTCATGAATTGGGCAATAAATATATGTTTTAGGAAAATGTGTTATTTACTTGATCATTGCAAATTGATTGATCAACATTATGTTTTTACCTAACTCTTGAATATTGCTTTATCAATGCTTCATGTACAATAAAAGCTCAATAATATTTGCTAAATGGATGAACGGATAATCACGCTTCAGTATTAACATCAGAATCTTAAAGCCTGAATACAGTAAAACAGTAAATATTACTAGAACACTGAATATTAAACGGTGTTTGAGTAGACATCTATGATTTTTTTGTATTTAGAAAAATTTTAATGTTATTTATTAGAGATATTAGTTAACGCTATTGTTGGTTATTACAAAGTGTCATAAAGCACATTGTATAATCCTGTATTTTCATTATCAGTAATATTGGCCAGTGTTGATATAGTCCTCATAAAGATACTTTCTCAAAACTCTCAGTGAAACCAGTCTCTAGACTAGCAAAAAACATTTCACCAATATTTTTACCACTACATACATAATTCTTGTGGAAATTCACAGGATCCTGGAGATTTCATCCTCAGATCTGTGCTGAAGAAACTAGCATAATCCATATGCTCAATCCCTGTGCCCACCCCTTCTTTGTGAGTCTACATACTATTCCTGAAAACTTTAATAGAAGCTTCCTGATAGACAAGAAGAAAGAAAGCCACACGAGGAGGGGGAGAAGTAAGATACCCCTTTATGACCCAAATGGTCTATTTCCTTCACTGATACCTTCCTCTTTGAGGCTCCATTTTTAGCACAGAGAAATGAATCCACTGTTTATGACAATTATTTTAGTCATTATTACATTTTAAATTAGATAACTTTTAAACACATATCTGGTTACATATTTCTCACAGAAATAAGCCCAAAGATTTTTGTAAAAAAATTAACTTTTCTCAAGTTCTAAAGTTGTGAAAGTAAATTAATTTTACAGGAAGATTACAATGATCCATGCATTTTTTTCTTCCTGAGTAGATTAATAGACCATGTCTGTTAAGATTCTAAAAGGGCCACGTTTTTTACAACAGAAAACAATGTGAACATAATTTAAATTTTAAAGAAATTTAAGAAAGGGTACCTCCACCACCCTTGTATTTATATCTTGTTTAGAAATAGGATTCTTACATGTTGGTTTGTCTTCATATTTGCTAAGTGATTCTATTTCATCTTAAGGGATGGAAAATTTAGCAACTGAGGAATACTACAATTTTGGTTTTGGTAACGCTGTCTTTAGTATACTTGTCTGAAGGGAAGAAGTATGAAATATCGGCTATAGTTTTTATAAGCTATAGTTTATAGTTTATAGTTTTTAAAAAGTGTTTTTACATATCTGGTTACATATATCAGTAACCAGAATTCACTTAGAAATCTCGGTTTTGAATATATAACTAGCCAGAGGCTGTTATGCCAACATTGATTTAAATAATCCCTGACTCATTGCTACATCTTTAACACGAAGGGGAATGACTCAAGAAGAGCTAATTGATGACATGATTGTCAAATCTGTCATCAGAGCAGTCTAAACTCCTAGAATGTTGCTACTTTGAGGTGCGCTGGTATTATGTAGATCCCTTACTTATACTCCCCCTTTAAGCATACGGGGAAAAAAAAAAGAAAGAAAAAGAAGACTTTAGCTAAATTGTTGATTTGATGCAATCACCAAGATAGCAGCAGTGTCTAATCTCAAATCCACATCTCTATGCCTACTGATTTCCATTTCATCTCATTATACTCTCATGTCTCCCAATACCTTGACATTACTTTGTTCTTAGTCTACATCTCAGAAAACATTAAAATATTTTCCTTTTATATCTTGTTATCACTTCACTGTAGGTCTTGTAATCTAAATCAATCCTGTGATGGCTGTTCTTGATCCTAGTTTACTGTCAAAGACACTAAAAATGGAGGTCACACAGCTAGAAGGTGGGGAAGTGGCACCTTTGGGCAATGCCAGATCACCTTTGCTTTCCCTTAGATCATGGGTGGGTGGTCCACAAGGTTATAAGAAAGCAGGAGGGAAAAAACAAACAAACAAACAAAACAAACAAAAACAGGTATAGGGCTGCTGGAATTGGTTTATATTTTCACTCTATTTGAATGGGTCCCTGCACAGGACGTTTTTTTAATCAGCATGAATCATCATGAATGAATAGTGAAAGTAGCATTTGTGTTAAAGCTGAGCAAAAAATGTACTGGGAGCGTGAATGTCTCTTCTTTCCACTCAGCTAGGTTTAGACTTTTTACTGGAATTCCACCCACCCCAAAACTAGTTAATATCTTCAATTACTCTTTAGTTCATTGATCCATTTTGGAGAGGTAGAGGGCAACTTTCAGTCTGATTCAAAGGACAGAGCCCATCTAGTGATATCTGAAATTATATTACACTCAATAGCTCCACATCTTTCAAAATAGCCTTTTAATAGAGAGTTAGAAAAGCCAGGAACTAGCACATTTTCCAATGTTCACTAGATGTTAACATTTTCAATTTGGCGTCTTTTTCACAGAATTCCTTCCCAAAGAACACTATCATTGCTCCAGCAGTAGAATACAGCTTGTCATTTTAAAGACTGAACACTATTAGGGGTGATTTCAAAGTTTTTGATATATAAATTCTTTGTATATAACAGGAAGATCACCAGGGCAGTGTTCTATCTACTCCTTGGTTCTATAAACAGTCCTACAATTCAAAATGCAATTATTTAGGCAATATAAAAAATCTTGCACAAATGATTAATTTATTTCTTATAGCAAGCCTGGGGGTGGTGAGGAAGTCTAATATCTATACAGAGAAACAGAAAGAAGAATTTATTGACTTTTTTCAGCATAAGCTATCAGGTCTAAGGTCTCCAATTACATTGTTTTTGGCCAAAAGTACAAGTGTCATTATAGCTGATAATTCTCTGAACTCCTCTCCCTTCTTTCTAAT
This sequence comes from Mellivora capensis, assembly GCA_004024625.1. NCBI lineage: Eukaryota > Metazoa > Chordata > Mammalia > Carnivora > Mustelidae > Mellivora > Mellivora capensis. Next base: position 34,777 of record PISX010014288.1, read on the forward strand.
TCTCCCTCTACATTGCTCCTGCTCTCACTGTTGGAACAGAGTGGGCTTTCATTAGAGAACCCAGAAAGACCTTCAGACCAAAGCAGAGCCCTACTAGACTTTCTGTGTCCGTAATAAGTAAGAAACTTAGAGTAATTGTACTCTTACAACAGAAGAAACGTGGCCATCTTCTTCATGAGGGCATGCTTTTCGTCTCTAAATTGATATTAATATATTTTTCATGTTAGAAGTTGGAAAAATATTCTGTGTCATTGGTATCAAAATATGGATCTCTCTCAGGGAAAACTAAATAAAACAAGAGCAAAAAGCATAAAGAAAATTCATATTTCAGATCATTTAAATTAATATGATGGCCATTATATCTGAGAGCACTGATTTGATGGTATGTAAATTGCTGAAAAAAACTCATAGTGATAAAAGAAATAAAATATTTTATAAATCTGTTCAATCTCAATGAGTTTAGTAGTTTCTGTTTGTTTTTGTTTTTAATGTATACAAGCCTTTAGGGTAAAGGTTACTTCCCCTATTTGTAGAAATAGGTTTAATTGAATAACAATTTGAAAACAAAATAGTCATCTTTTTTAAAATAAATGAAGAAAAAAAAACACAGAAAATATAAAAAAGTAAAATAAAGAGCAAAGAATGCAATTAATATTCACTTTCTTGTGACTAGGTGGCTAACAAAGTTTCAGCAGATTGTAAACTCAGCTTCCTTAGAGTAAAGAAATGCATTTTATAGAAACTCTTATTGAGCAGCATTTGAATCTAAGAGGTATGTTACTCCCATGGGATAGCAATCTGCTATTTTTGTAAACTTGTTTGCCCATAATTTCCTTTTAATCTCTGGTAAAAATGGCATTTTTCTTCTCAGGCAGGAGACTACACTTCCTGACTCTCTATGCTCCCTCCTATGTTTGGGTGGGGAGGGGTGGGGGGGGTAGGCAGACAGTCAGGGTATGTGCTTTAATATCACAATGCCTTCAAGCTTGAATTTCATGAATTTATCTTCTCTTCTGATTAGCTATGAAACTCTAAATAATACTCTGCATAATGTTAGTTTAGTTTGTGAAACTGTTTTACACACAGCTAAAAGAACGTAATTTCAACATTACTACCTTATAGAAGGAAACCATTATTCCAAGTAAATATAAATTTTTAATTTTTATTCTTCACAATGTACTACCAGTCCACAAACATTTACAACTCATAGTCCCATGGAATTTGTCAAATTTCTTTCTAATATGGCTGGCCAAAATAAGATCCGTTTATGCCCATATGTAATGTATTTCAAATGTTGCATTTTTCTCCAACAAAGACATCTATACCTGTTTTATTGCTAAAAATAAAATTAAATGTCCCAGGGAACCTGGGTGGCTCAGTGAGTTAAGCCTCTGCCTTCGGCTCAGGTCATGATCTCAGGGTCCTGGGATGGAGCCCTGCATCGGGCGCTCTGCTCAGCGGGGAACCTGCTTCCCCCTCTCTCTCTCTGCTTGCTGCTCTGCCTACTTGTGATTTCTGTCTGTCAAATAAATAAAATAAAATCTTTAAAAAAAATAAAAAAAATTAAATGTCCCTCAATTTTCAAGGACATAGGGGTGAATTTTTCATCTGTAAATGAAAAACAGCTGTATTTTGGTGAATTTATTCTAAAATATTTGCTAAATATCTAAAAAAGAAATGTTAGATTGAATATCCCATATGTTAGGAATTTGATTTTAGTTATGTCATGAAGATTTCCCACCATTCCTTTCAGCATGCTTGTGAATGTTTGAAGTTGTGTATCCTAAGTAGTGTAAGTTAGGTCTTTTGTAGTGAGGGGTAGGCACTTGCTCCACAAATAAAATATGTCATCTCTTTAGATTTTCATTCTCATATCTGCATTTATTGTCCCAAACATAAAAACCATCATACTTCTTAATGATCTTCTTAATACGGGTTAATGTAGACTTACAAATGCCTGTTCTTATAAACACAGTGCCATTATAATCATAACCCAATATTCTAAGTATACTAGATTCAAGCTGACAAAGACCTCAATGTTTTTCCATTAAGAGCAGGTTTAGAAGAACCAGTTGTATACATTTGGACGAAATACTTCCTCAAAACACTAGCCTCTAGATAAACAAAGAACATTCTACAAATACTTTTATTATAACATGCATAACTCCTATGGAAGTTCATGGGTTCCCGGAGATATCATCCTCAGATCTGTGATGAAGAAACTAGCATAATCAACATTTAGAAATATGTAAATATTTTGAAAATTGATACAAATTATCATTTTAATGAATAACAATTTTTCTTCAAGCATTGATGTAAAATCTTCTTTGTTATGAAATGAAATTTTTCCTAACTTACATAGTAAAACCTAATAATGGGGCCAGAGGTTTTCACTGCAATGTAGGGACGACCTCCATAATTCCTACTGAGCAATTTCCTATAATGGATAAATATCCAGCAACTGGATTACTGAATTGTTACAGTTTCCTGTAACTGTGAAAAGAAAGCTTTGATAACATTTCATTAAAATTGACAATTTTACAGCAAAGCATACAATTCTTAAACACCCTATGCATGGGTGGCCAATGCGGATGAAGAAGTAAGATTCACAAATCTATACATTACTATTTCATACATCCTTTTCCTTCTGTGGGCAATAGATTTCATGCACATGTAATACAGTCTATAATTTCATAGATCATATAAGGCATTTTAATCTGGATTCTGTGCTGATTTTGGTCAGTTAATGTTTTAAAATCACCTTTTATTTTGTTTTTATTTTACTCTATTTTTTAAATTTAATTTTATTTTTTCAGTGATACAAGATTCATTGTTTATGCACCACACTCAGTGCTCCATGCAATACGTGCCCTCCTTAATACCTACCACCAGGCTCATCCATACCCCCATCCTTCTCCCCACCAAAATCCTCAATTTGTTTCTCGGAGTCCACAGTCTCCTCTCCCCCTCTGGTTCCTTTCCCCCTATGATGTACCCCAATTCACTTTACCTTTCCTTCTCCTAATGTCCTCCGTGTTATTCCTTATGCTAGTAATCTCTACCCTCAAGGTGGGGTTTGAACTCACGACTCCAAGATCAAGAGTCGCAAGCTTTACTGACTGAGCCAGGTAGGAGCACTTAAATCATGTTTTAGAATTTTACTGTTCCGTATTATTTTGGGTGATTCAGAGAGTGAACATACAGAATCTCTGAGACTTATAGTCTCCTCTGTAATCCGACTATCAAAGAGTAGCCCAACATCTTTAAAGGAGAAGAGTATCCTAAAGCAGCAAAATTTACATATGTGTCCAGTATTATTATTGTACTTATTTTTTATTTTTATTTTTTACATTTTTTACAAGTCCAGGCTTCTGTGTATCCTGAAAACAAATACAAATACAAAGATACATTCAATTGGATAGTATACACTCACTGGCTAAAATGAGTTTTAAAATGTCCTCACCATCACATTCTGCACTTTTTCCTTCTTTTTTTCTTTTTAATTTAGGTCTAATAAACAGAAAATAAAATTACCTATTTTAAGAGGCTTGAAAATTGAATGCACTTTTCTACCCTTCTGTTCTATTATGAATTAGGCCTTCTCCCCCAAATCATAGTGTCAGGTCCTAGTTCACAATATGACTGTATTTGGAAAAAGGGCCTGAAGGAGGGTAATTAAGGTTAAATGAGGTCAGAAGGGGAGGATTCTAATCCAATAGGACTGGGGCCTTTATAAAAAGAAAAAAGAGACACCAGGGGTGGACAGAGAAAAAGGACATGTGAGGACTCAGCAAGAACGTGGCCATCTGCAAGCTAAGGAGAGAGGCCTCAGGAGAAAGTGAAACAGTTGGCACTGTGATCTCAGACTTCTAGCCTGCAGAACTGTGAGAAAATTAATTGTGGTGTTTAAGCCATTTAGCATGTGCTGTTTTGCTATGGCAGCCCAAGCAGAATAATAAGCCACTTCAGAACATTTCATATATCCAGGAACTCATCTTCTTGACCATCTAGAGTGTATTTCCCCCTACTGGCCTCTCTCCCCTTACCTCTACTGCATGCCATGTATTTCCACAGCCATAACTTAGTTTTGACATAGAATATATGGATTCCATATGAATGGAATCCTATAGCTTATACATTCTTGTGTCTGGATTTTTTATTTTCCTTAAAATAATGTTTTGACATTCATTGGTTTTGTTGCCTGTCTTTGTCCTTTGGTCCTCTGTCACCAAACCGCCTCTCAAAGTCTAGATTGACTTAATATATTTTGTATCTGATGTTTTAGATCTATAAATGAGGTATAAGTAGGTATCTTCTGAACATTAAAATTCTATATGAATTTTTAGCATTAAAAATGTATTGGCACTATCCACTTTGCTTCCTTTTGCCTTTGATATCTTCAGTCATAAAAGAAGTTGACACACTTGGAAAAAATATGAGGATCTGGAGGGCTAGAAAGATGCTTTTAGAAAAGATATGGGACTTGGGGAGATATCATCTAAAATTCAGTTTAGGGGGTGCCTGGGTGGCTCAGTGGGTTAAAGCCTCTGCCTTCAGCTCAGGTCATGATCTCAGGGTCCTGGGATCCAGTCCCGCATCCAGCTCTCTGCTCAACAGGGAGCCTGCTTCCTCCTCTCTCTCTCTCTCTGCCTGCCTCTCTGCCTCCTTGTGACCTCTGTCTGTCAAATAAATAAAATCTTAAAAAAAAATAAAATTCAGTTTAGGAATTGACCTTTTATAAGTGAAATAAGCAACAGAACTTAAAATTGGATTTAAGACAGGGTAAATGCTAAATTATTAACTATAATTATATATATATATATTATATATTATATACATAATAATGCTAAATTATTAGCTATAATTATTAACTATGAAATTCTAATAAATTAATTGATGCTATATATCACTTTGAAAAGAAAATAGTTCATTAAGTATGCAGTAAAACTGAAAAATATACTTTTATTAAAATAATGCTAATATAATATACTTTTATTAAAATAATATAATATACTTTTATTAAAATAATGCTAATATATTATACTTTTATTAAAATAATGCTAAGGCAATGAAAAAAAAGCTTGGTGTGATGGAAATTCTACATTTATTTCATATAAACCATAGTCCATAGTAACGTAAGTCATCAATGTAAGAGTACATTAAATATAACTGCAATAATAATGGAAAGAAAATAATTCAATTCTATCTACAGCCACAAGGATCACTTCTGGTGTATAATTTCTTAAACATGTTTTAATATATAACAATTTGGATGATTCCTCAAAATATTTTTGAACTTATATACTAAGAAGATTATAAGTAGATAAAGAAATCGAAAAGATACAGAGGTAGAGAGATGAATAAACAGTAATTCTAACAAATTAAGGATTTTAATAAAAATATATACTTTAATTTATAATATAAATCTTGATTAATACCTAGTACATGTGGAGCTGAAAAGACTGAAAATATTGAAGAAATAAAGAAATAGAGAATTTAGTCTCATAAAATAAAATCATATTAGTTTTCATTGCATCTAAAATATTTTTGAATGTTTCAACATGTTTTTCATATGTATTTGTAGCTGTATTTATTTTCACCATTAAAACATTGTTAAATCCACACTTTATGTTAGTGAGTTGCATTTTCTTAATATAAAGCATTAGGAACAAAAATTTTAAAGAAAAAAAAACTACAATAAAATTTTCTTCCTGTATAATTGTCTCACATTAACATTTTCCCATATGTTTATATCTTTGTTCTTTAATAAAATCCAGAAATTCTGCATCTGGAAAATGATAACTCCCAGTTCCACATTTCAAAGCAAAGCAAATTAAGGTGCTAATTGCAGAAATCTAATTTTAGGAAGTACAGTTATCACCATACATTTGGAAATGCAAACATCACATAAGGAGGAAATATCACTAGATTTCATTTAGGAATAAAGCCATTCTGTATAGAAATCTTTTTCTTTGTTTTCCTTCTGTTTGTCCTGAGATTCCCTGAAAAAAGATTATTAGGTAGTGTTTTTGTACTTTTAACTTACTAAGTAGACATCAATGAAGGACAAGTAAAATCAAGTATGGAAGGAACAGAGCATTACATAGGTTTATTATTGATATGACTACACCTAAATTTATCTGATGGCTTGATCTGGAGGTACTGTGCTTTAAGAAGCTACAGACATTCCTTATCAAGACAATCTTACAAGAAGAAGGAAGAATTTATTCACCTGCTCATTTCTTCAATTGTTCAAAGCTTTTCTTTATAGGGATAAATCCTCTGTATTCGTGTGTTGTGCAAGTGTGAGTATGTACTGAGACTACTGTAGGGACGTCAGTAGGAAGGGCTAGGGACATGGCATGAGGGGATAACAGGTCACATGTGTTAGGTTGGCATAGCACACATAGACTTGGCAGCTACGATGGCTCAGAGACATTGCTGTTATAGAAGACAAAGGTGGCCCAGAGGATCTGAGATGGAGTATAAGAGTATAAGATCTGATAAATTAAATAATTAAAGTATGAGTATAAGATCTGATAAATTAAATAATTTTTAAAAATTCTGGTGGTTTCTTCAAAGTATTATGGGTATCTTTTACAGTAACAATTTTAATTGCAAGAAATTTGAATGAAATTATAATTTTATTGACAAACGAGGACAGCATAAAAATTTCCTAACACCTTAAATTCGAATATTAGAAACTTCTAGTTTCTGCTTCACCATATAAAAATTTTGGAAGATCTCACTCCCATCCGCATAACAGACAAACAAACAAAAACATCTATGCACACTGGAAAGTAACAACTCTTTTTAGATACATTAGAGAATTGAGGTCATACAGCAAATTATTCTAAAAACTGAGAGAAAGGCAGATACAAAGAAACACAGTTTACTGAGAGTAGAAACTCTGGAGCAAAAATCCACTCCTGTATCTCTGTATCTACTACTAGCAGAGGCACTTAATCTGTAGGTGACAAATTGTTGGGTGCTCAGTGAGAATTAAAAACTCTAAGAGGGCTATATTAGGGGGAAGCCCATACTTTCATGAATACTACTTCTAAGAGCCCCACCAGGTTCTCATAAGAAAGACTGGAAAAAATCCCCTCATGCTTGCCATAGGGAGTAGGACAAGATAACCATTTTTTAGAAGATTTTATTTTTAAGTAATCTCTACACCCAATGTGGAGTTTGAACTCATAACTCCAAGATCAAGAGTGACAAACTCGTAGGGTAGCTCTATTTTTAACTTTTTGAGGAACCTCCATGCTGTTTTCCAGAGACGACCCAGCAATTACACTACTGGGTATTTACCCTAAAGATATAAATGTAGTGATCTGAAGGGGCATGTGCACCCGAATGTTTATAGCAGCAATGTCCACAATAGCCAAACTATGGAAAGAACCTAGATGTCTATCAACAGACAAATGGATAAAGATGTGGTGTATATATATACATATATATACACGTATGTATATACGTATGTATGTATATATATGTATATATATATATATATACATATATATATATATAAATACTATGCAGCCATCAAAAGAAATGAAATCTTGCCATTTGCGACGACATGGATGGAACTAGAGGGTATCATGCTTAGTGAAATAAGTCAATCGGAGAAAGACAACTATCATATGATCTCCCTGATATGAGGAAGTGGAGATGCAACGTGGGGGGTTTGGGGAGTAGGAAAAGAATAAATGAAACAAGATGGGATTGGGAGGGAGACAAACCCTAAGAGACTCTTAATCTCACAAAACAAACTGAGGGTTGCTGGGGGGAGGGGGGTCAGGAGAGGGTGGTGGGGTTATGGACATTGGGGAGGGTATGTGCTATGGTGAGTGCTGTGAAGTGTGTAAACCTAGTGATTCACAGACCTGTACCCCTGGGGCTATAAAAAAAAGTTTATAAAAAAATAAAATAAAAAAATAAAAAGAGTGACAAACTCTGCTGACTGAGATAACCATGAGCCCCAGAAACTATTTTGAAGTAAACACAAAGCTTTCTGTTTTCAGACTGCCTTCAAAGGAAACTACTTTACCAAAACCTAACTCATATGGAGGAAAGGAAATACCTAAGTGTCCCCCTGCCCCCAGACTTCCTGTGTTACCTATGTTGGAGATGGAGACTGAGAAGTACTTATGAACGTCACAGCCCAGGCACACAGGCCCGCTAAAAGTTTGAGATCTAATTAAAGGAATATAGAACACTTCCGTTTCTTCACCTCTCATCACAACGCCAACAGGGATCCTGTAAAATAGAAAACTGAACTTGAAAGAACTGCAAGGCTCAGATTATACTTAAGAAGGAATTTCTGGTAAAAACCAAAGACATAAGGGGCAACAACAGCAACAGCAATAGCAACAGCAACAACAAAATAACACCAGAGGAAATGGAAGCCTCAAACAGACACAGCTACAGAAAATGGTAAACACAATGTACCTCCTAGGCAAATTTCTATAAACTGTCATGCTGACGACCTATTTACCTTAGTTCCTATTACTAAATACATAATGTCTGGCTTTCAAAATAACGACAACAATGATAGCAACAACAAAGCATGTTGAAAGCCCCCCCCCCCAAAAAAAATCTCTGAAGAGACAAAGCAAGTCACAAAACTAGATTTGGATACAACATAGATTTTGGAATGACTACAGCAGTGATTTAAAATAACAATGTGAAATATGCTAAAGTATTTAACAGAAAATGTGAACAACATCCAAGAACATACAGGCACTATGAACTGGCAGATTAAAACCCTAAGAAAGGATCAAGAGGAAATGTTAAAAAAAGAAAGAAAAAAAAAAGAACAGTGTAAAGGAAATGAAGAATGTCTTTGATGTGGTCACCAATGAAATAAGCATGTCTGAGAAAAGAATCAGTGGGCTTAAAGATATGTTGATAGAAACTTCCCAAACTAAATTGCAAGGAGGAGGAGGGGGAGAGGGGGAGAAGGAGAAAGAGAGAGAGAAACACTAAAGGAGAGGAGAAAAAAGGCAGTAGAAATATTTCAAGTAATAATAGCTGAGAGTTTTCCAAAATTAATGACAGTTACTAAAACACAAATCATAGAACCACAGATAAGCACAGATAACTGAAACACAGTAATTAAAAAGAAAGAAAAGCTACATATAGACATATCATATTCAATTTGCAGAAAACCAAAGTTAAAAAGAAAATACTGAAAGAAGCCAGAGCGTAAAAGAACAAAGCAAGAGAGAACAACATATAAGAACCCAACCTATAAAGAAACAAGTAAGAATTTCATCAGAAACTTTGTAAGCAAGAGGAGAGTAGAATTAAATATTTAAAGTGTTGAAAGAAAAATCCAACAGCTGAGAATTCTAAACTCAGTGAAATAATCCTTCAAAGTAAAGAATTGTGTTCCCTCAAATTTAATATGTTGAAACCTTAGTCTCTAATGTGATGGAATTTGAAGATGTGGCCTTTGGGATGCAATTAGGTTAGATGAGGTCCTGTGGAAAGGAATTTCATGATGGGATTAGCCCTTAGAAGGAACACTAGAGGGCTTGCTTCCTGTCTTTCTCTCTCTTCACTTACAGGCACCCAGGAAGGGCAACCTAAGGATACAGGCAGAAAACAGAAATCTGCAACCCAAAGAGAAATTCTCACAAGAAGAGAATCCTACTGTTATCTTGATCTTGGACTACCTACCTCCATAACTGCAAGAAATGAATTTCTATTGTTCAAGCCACCTAGTCTATGTAGTCTATGACATTTTGTTATCAGAGCTTCTGCAAACTAATATAGACTTTTCCAGAAAATAAGAACAGAAGGCTAATTGTCAGTAGATCTGACTTGAAAGAAATGTTAAAAGAGTTTTTACAGGGAGCAGGAAAATTATATATGTCAGAAACTAAAATCTACATTAACAAAGGAAGAGTACTAGAGAAGGAATAAATGAAGGTAGATTTAAACCTTTCATCTACTTATTCTTAGTTTATCTAATATACAACTGTTCAAAATAATAATAGCAGACATATGTCCTGTGATTATAGCTTATGGAATAACAACAATATTATAAGGGATGATAAGCAGAAATTGGGAATACTGTTAGAAGGCACATATACTATACTCCTCAGTTTGTATAGCTGTATTTAACAGTATAAATAAATTGTTAATGTATTATATTATATAATATTAGTGTGTTAGTTATAAATATATACAATTATCTATACTGGGTAAATATATATTAAATTTTAATATATTATATATGTATAAATATATACATTAAATTTTGAGGTAACCTTAAAACATTATACATACATACATTAAATTTTTTATACATTATATGTATGTATAAATATGAACATTAAATTTTAAGTTAAGCACAAAAAAATTAAAAAGGATAACTGACATACTGAGAGAAAAGAGAAAATGGAATCATATAAAACCTTCAACTTAAACAGATAATGAAGAATGTGAGAATGACATAAAATGAAAAAAATGAAACATGTACAAAACCATTACAAATATAGTACTTTTAGTATAATATTAGGAATCACTTCAGAAATGAAGAAAAAGCTAAAATCAACAAACTTTTACTTTAAAAGTAAAAAAACCTAAGAGCAATATAAAATTAAGCAGATAGAGAAACTAAATAATAAAATTTAGAGCATATAATTGAAAATATTAAAATGATAGAGAAAATCAACAAAACCAAATGCTGGTTCTTTGAGAAAAGCAATAGTATTACTTAACCAAAACGAAACCAAACCAAACCAAAACAAACATAAAGTAAAATAAAATGTAAAGAAAATACAAATGACTAATATCAGAAATGAAAGAGGGCCATCATTACTGATCCTATAGAAAAGAAAATGATATGAAATGACTACAATATTTTTAAACCAAACTCCATGCGCAGTACAGGGCTTGAACTCATGACTCTGAGTTCAAATGTCATATGGTCTACCAACTGAACCAGCCAGACAGCCCCCAAATGAATATTTTTAACAATTCTATGTTCACATTTTGATAATTTAAATTAAATGAACTGATTTCTTGAAAAACATCAAAACTCAAGTGAGCAGAAATAGATACTCTGAATAGGCCCAAGTATATTTAAGAAAATGGATCAATTATTAATAACATTACAAAGAAGAAAGCAACATGCTTAGATGGCTTCTGTGACTAACTCTACTTCACATTTAATGAAGAATTTATAGCAATATTTTCTGGAAAATAAAAAGAGAAAGCCTACTTCCTAACTCATTCTATTAAGCTGCCATTACTCCTATATAAATACCAGATAAAGAATTTGAAGAAAGGAAAACTACAAATTAATATCTCTCATAAAAAATAGATGTGAAAATATTCAATAAAATTTTAGCAAATTTAATATATTTCAATATATTAAGAGGATTACATACCAAGACCAACTTGGATTTATCCCACTTTGGTGTTTGACATTCAAAATGCTAGCTTAGCATCCAAAAATTAAACACTGGAAGTGCTAGCCAGAGTAATCAGGTAAGAAAAAGAAATCTAAGACATCCAAATTGGAAAGGGGAAAGGAAAATCCAAGACATCCAAATTGGAAAGGAGAAAGGAAAATTATCTCTATTTAGGGATGGCATGTTCTTATACGCAAAAAACCCTGAAGACTCCACAAATAAAACAAAACAAAACACCTGCTAGAATAACCCAATTCAATAAAGTTGCAGGACGCAAAATGAACATTAAAAAAATCACTTGCCCTTCTATACACCAAACAACAAAATATATTTCTGCAAAGAAGATATACAAATGAAAATGTGCTCATCATCACTAATCATCAAGGAAATGCAAATCAAAACCATGAGGAGATGTCACATCACACCTGTTAGGATGGCTATTATGAAAAATGAAAAAGAAAAGAAAAAAAAAAAGGACAAGTGCTTTGGAAAAAGTAGAACTCTTGTGTACTGTTGGTAGAAATGTAAAATGATGCAACTGCTATGGAAAACAGTGTGTAGTTCCCTCAAAAAATTAAAATAGAACTACCATAAAATCCCGCATTCCTGCATCTAGGTATATATCCAAAAGAACTGAAATTGGGATATCAAAGAAATGTCTGCATTACCTATGTTCACTGTGGAATTTTCAGAATATCCAAGCTATGAAAGTAATCTAAATGTCCTTTGACAGGGAATGGATAAAGAATGGCATATATATATGCAATGAAATATTATTCAGGCTTAAAAAAGATGGAAATCCTGCCATTTGCAACAAAATGGGTCAACCTGAAGAATCTTATGCTAATTGAAATAAGCCATACACAGAAAAGCAAATACCACATTATTTATTATTTTATTATTTATATGATGAATGTAAAATAGTCAAACTCCGAGAAGCAGAGTAGAATGGGGGTTACCAAGAGTTAGGGAAAGGCAGAAATGTGGAAGTATTAATCATACAGTACAAAGTTTCAGTTACACAAGCTGAGTAAGTCTTAGAGATGTAAAGTATAAGATAGTGCCTAGTTAATACCATATTATTACAAATTGCTTAAGAGGGTTGATCTTACGTTAAGTGTTATTGTTACACACACACTAATAACGAATAAAGAGGGTAGAGGAAACTTTTGGAGGTGATGGATATGTTTATGGCATGGATCGTATTGATGGTTTCACAGATACATGTTTATCTTTAAAATCATGAAATTGTAAACATCAAGTCTGTATAGCTCCTGCTATGACAATCATACCTCACCAAAGTCATCTTAAGAGAAAAGAAAATCAATTAGTCCATCTCATTAACAAGTTAAAAAAGAAAAATCATGTGATCATCTTAATTGATGCAGAAAAAACATTTAACAAAATCCAATTACCTCTGATGACAAAACCTCAGCAAAGTAGGAATAGAGGGAAACTTTCTCAACTTAAGGATATTGACCAAATTTCCTACAGCCGTTAAACTTAATAGTAAGAAACTGATTGATTTCCTTTGAAGACTGGGGACAGAGAAGAATTTCTCTTTCCAAAAGAAAAAAAAAAGTCTTCTCCTACTCCACTATTGAACATTATTATACTAGATATCCTACATAGTGAAATAAGAAAATAAAAGGAGTACAGAATGGTAAGGAACACATGAAACTGTCTGTATTTGAAGCTGACATGATAAATAATATGGAGTTATAGAATTATAATCCAAAATTTGAAATAAATCCTGAGTCCATGGTAATACAAATCATTGAATAAATTAAAATGAGAAAGAGACAAATATCCCATAAGAAGACACCCAATAAATTGTATATATACTCTATCCTAAAACAAAAGAAGCATAACTCCCCACTCCTTGACTGTGGACTATGCATGGTGACAGAACACAGTTTGGAAAGAGGAGGAAAAATATGTATAATATCACTACGGAGAAAATAGACAAAAAACATCTCAGCCACATGACCTTGCTCAACATCAATTGTCTTAAATCATGTAGATAGTATGTATACTCATTATAATATGATAAAAATACCAGTTTACCTATGTGATCTTTCCCCCAAACTCTATAAGACCAGTCTAATCATGAGAAAAAACTCATAAAATATTAATATATTTTAATTAATTTTATTAAATATTTTAATATTTTATTATTTTTTTAAATATACAATGAAGTATATACAAAAGTCTAAAACTAAGGACAACACATTATGGTTAATGACTAGCTAAATATAGTATTTTAAGATATTCAATTTAACTATTTTTATCTAAAGTCAGTAGCAGGACTCTAAATTGAATCTAATCCAGTGTGTGATATTCATTCCAATTCATTTATAAATAGAAAACATTAAAATTGATTGAAATCAAGTAAAACTATTTTGACAAGCCTTGAAGTTTTTGTCAGCTTTCATTTCAATGTATTTAAACTTAAAGAGTATCAAAAGAAACTGTAAATCTAAGTGAGATTTTATAATCATAATTGGTATGAATACCAACAGGAAGAAAATGGTACAATCTAATTCGTGCCCAAATGAAACCATTTCAGGGCACCTGATGTGAACTCACACAGTATGACATTGAGTAAAAAGTCCTTGGAAAATCAGACTACTACATAGTGGACTACTTTAAAAATCTTCATTAAGAATTTGTTTTTAAAATGCTCTATTTAAGCGCACATTTAGAAATGGGAATTATATTTGTGATAGAGTTTACTTTGTTGTTTATTTTGTTGTGTATTTTTTTTAGAGCAAAGTTAATTTCTTTAGATTAAAAGAGAAAAGAATCGGGGGGAGAATACTTGATGAGGAGATCCTCTACATTGCTTAAGGGAACTATCGTCAGCAATTATAAGACTATCTCCTTAGCACAACACTTTCAGCAAAAATATATGAGTAATAAAGAAATTTAATCATGTATAATCATTCCTCTTTTTGATCCTTCTTTAAAAAAATAGTTTTTCTCCTTAAGAAAGATAGGTTTTGGGAGAGCAAAAATTTGTGATTTTCTTTTTAAACAGAGGCTCTGGATAAACAAAACCCAAACTCCAAAATCTAGTTAAACTGAGTGAGAAATAGGGGAAAAAACAGGAATGACACAAATGACAAGTTTCAGAATTAAAAAAGAGAGAATCTCTACAGTTCCTGTAGATATTAATAGAATAATAAGATAACATATGGATTTTATGCCAATAAATTCAACAGCTGAAATGATGTTATTTGATTGAATTATGCTCCACCAAAATTCATGTGTTGAAGTCCTAATCCCTAGTACCTGAGTATGTGACCTAATATGAAAATAGGGTTATTGTAAATGCAGTTAGTAAAGTGGAAGTTACACTGGAGTAGTGAAGGCCCTTAGTCCAATATAACTGGTTTCTGATATAAAAACAGTATCATGTGAAAAGGAAGAGACATGTACAGAGGAAAGATAATGTAAAGACACAGAGAGAAATTCCTCACTAGTAATGACTAACTATCTACAAGACAGGGAGAGAAACCTGGAGCAGATCCTCCCCTAGAGTCCTCAGAAAGATCCAACACTGTCAGCACTTTGTTCCTGGCAGTCCTCAGAACTGTAGTCCTCAGAAATGTAAAATAATACATTTCTATAATCTAAACCACCCCGATATTGTACTTTGTTACAGCAGTCCTAGGAAACTAATACAGATGAAATGAAAACACTCCTTGATTGGCACAAGTTACCAAAACTGGTGCAAGAAGATATGCAAAAAGGGACGCCTGGGTGGCTCAGTTGGTTGAGCAGCTGCCTGATCCCAGCGTCCTGGGATCGAGTCCCACATAGGGCTCCTTGCTCGGCAGGGAGCCTGCTTCTCCCTCTGCCTCTGCCTGCCACTCTGTCTGCCTGTGCTCGCTCTCTCTCTCTCCCTCTCTCTCTGACAAATAAATAAATAAATATGCCAAAAAAAGTAAACAATGCAGTATCAATTAATTTTTAATTCAGAATTAAAACATTTATACAAAGAACAAGAGTAGATGCTTCCTCATGAAACCTATTATTTAAGGAAAAAAAATATATATACCAAAGCTACCTATTCTCTTTCAGCAAACAGAGAAGGATAATACATTCCCAGCTCATGCTGAAAGTATTACACTGATGCCAAAATCAGAACAGAAGGACATCAGAAAAAAAAAACACCTCTATCTATCTATCTATCTATATTTATATATATATTTATATAAATTTAATTTATATTATTTATATAAATTTAATTTATATAATTTATATAAATTTATATACAGAGATAGATTTTATATATATTTGTATATACATACACACACACACACACACACATATATATATATATATATAATATGGGTAAATGTCTCTCATGCACATGAAACTAAACTCTGACAAATTTTTTGCAAATCAAGTCCAACAACACATGCAAAATATGTTGAATCACTATGGGGATTTAAGTTCGGTATAATGTCTGAAATAAACAGCTTTAAAGAAAAAAAATACACAAACAGATTTATGAAAGAGGGGTGCCTGGGTGATTCAGACGGTTCAGCATCGAACTCTTAATTTCAGCTCAGGTCATGATCTCCGTGTTGTGACATGGAGCCCTGCCTCTGGCTCAGCAGGGAGTCTGCTTCAGATTCTCTCTATCTCCCTCTGCCCCACCCCTGCTTGCATGCGTGTGCCTGTGCATGCTCTCTCTCTCAAATAAATAAATCTTTAAAAAAGAGAAATTACTCATCTTGCATAACTGAAACTACATATCATTAAGCAACATTTCCCTTTCTCCCTTGACCCTGGAAATCCCATTCTGTCATCTGCTTCTAGTAAATTGGACTATCTTAGATGCCTCCTGTAAGAGGAATCATGTGGTATTTGCTCATTTGTGACTTACTTCACTTAGCATAATGTCTACCAGGTTCATGGCAAATGGTGTAATTTCCTTCGTTTCTTAAGGCTGAATAATATTCTATTGTATTTATACACCACATTTTTTTCTTTATCTGTTAAACAATAGTTGTTTCTATATCTTCACTACTGTGAATGCTGTAATAAAGTAGAAGTACAGCTAACATTTTAAAATTCTGATTTCAGGGGCGCCTGGGTGGCTCAGTGGGTTAAAGCCTCGGCCTTCAGCTCATATCATGATCCCAGGGTCCTGGGATCAAGCCCCACATCGGGCTCTCTGATCGGTGGGGAGCCTGCTTCCCCCCTCCCCCACCTGCCTCTCTGCCTACTTGTGATCTCTGTCAAATAAATAAATAAAATCTTTTAAAAAAATAAATAAAATTCTGATTTCAGTGCTTGCTTCAGCAGCACATATACTAAAATTCTGATTTCAATGATTTTCAATATATACCCAGATGTGGGAATGTTGATTGTAAGGTAGTTCCTATTTTTAATTTTTGAGGTATCTCCATACTGTTTTCCATAACAGCTACACCATTTTACATCCCCACAAACAGTGGAAAAGAGTTCTAATTTCTCCGCATTCTCACTGACATTTTTCTTTGTTGGTGGTGTTGATAGTAGTCGTCTAAGAGGTGTGATGTGACATCTCATTGTAGTTTTGATTTGCGTTTCCTTGATGATTAGTGATGTTGAGCACCTCTTTATATACTGGCTGGAAATCCGTATGTCTTCAAGGAAATGTCTATTGGTGCCTTTTTGCCCATTTTATAATTGGGCTACTTGATTGTGTGTGTGTGTGTTCAATATTTAATATTAACTCATCAAATATATGGATACCAAAAGCACAGCAACAAAAACAAAAACAGACAAGAGGGATTTTCCTCAAACTAAAAAACATATCAAATCAAATCAAAACAAAACAAACAAGAAAATCTGCACAGGAAAGGAAACAATCAACAGAATGAAACAGCAGCCTACAGATAGGGAAAAAAGAAATATTTGCAACCCATACATCTGACAAAGGGTTAATATCCAAAACATATAAAGTTTACTACATTTATTACAAATGCGCCACTGTAGTTCATGAGGGATAAAGGAATGGATCTTGGTAAGTGATGATAATCATCAATCTTCTCTGCTTCCAACACTGTCATGTGTCATAACTTCTATATTGTCACAGAGTACTTTCTAGATTTTTAGTGATTGCCAAAATCACTAAATCACAAAAATTGCCAAATAAATGTTCATTTAAATTTTCTTCTTCCTCTTTCTCTCCTTTTGTTCTCTCTCCCATTTTCTTTCTTATGCATCTTTTTGTATATTCTTTTCTATGTTTATATTTTAACTTTATATTTCTTTTAATTTTTAAGAAAATATGCTCAATTGGTAGTCCACCGTCACCCATAAGCATTTATTGGCTCTACTGGCATTTTTTTCTGGGAGCTAGAAATTATTGATCCTGTTATAAAATTACTTCTAAATCAGTAATTTTGACCATGATGACCCCAAATCATTGCATTTCCTTACATAAATCTACACAAAATTTATGGAACCACTGCCCAAGTTCTTTAAAAATCTAAATGAAGATGTATATATGAATAGTGAAAAAATCATGTGATTTTATCTGCTAATCTTAGTAATATGGACTTAATTTGAAGTAATAATACCTTGTTGCATCATGTTTCTAAGTCAACAAATTCCTTCTTTGGCAATCCACACTATGTTCTAATTTTTTCTCCCATGGAAACAACAGGAAATATATATGCAAGTGGCTTTTGATACTTTCATTACCTGTAAACATAGTTTATAATATATCCTTAGTCTTGGGAAGTCAGTTTTTTTTTTAATTTCATTTCTTTTCAGCGTAACAGAATTCATAGTTTTACACCACACCCAGTACTCCATGCAATGCGTGCCCTCCATAATACCCACCACCTGGCTCCCCCAACCTCCCACCCCCCGCCCCTTCAAAACCCTCAGGTTGTTTTTCAGAGTCCATAGTCTCTCATGGTTCATCTCTCCCCCAATTTCCCTCAACTCCCTTCTCCTCTCCATCTCCCCATGTCCTCCATGTTATTTGTTATGCTCCTCAAATAAGTGAAACCGTATGATAATTGATTCTCTCTGCATGACTTATTTCACTCAGCATAATCTCTTCCAGTCCCATCCATGTGGATCCAAAAGTTGGGTATTCATCCTTTCTAATGGAGGCATAATACTCCATAGTGTATATGGACCACATCTTCCTTATCCATTCGTCTGTTGAAGGGCATCTTGGTTCTTTCCACAGTTTGGTGACCATGGCCATTGCTGCTATAAACATTGGGGTACAGATGGCCCTTCTTTTCACCACATCTGTATCTTTGGGGTAAATACCCAGTAGCACAATTGCAGGGTCATAGGGAAGC